>JAOUQZ010000017.1:7520756-7530863 GCA_028564935.1 Neosilurus hyrtlii
TACTTCCTAAGGAGACTGCGGTCCTTCAACATCTGCAGCAAACTTCTGCGGATGTTTTACCAGTTTGTGGTTGCCAGCGTCCTCTTTTACACTGTGGTTTGCTGAGGGGGGAAGCATATCCAAGAAGGACACATCCAGACTGGATAAACTGATCAGGCAGGCCGGCTCTGTGGTCGGCATGAAACTGGACTCTGTTGTAACGGTGGCACAGTTGAGGACTCTGAACAAACTGCTGGATATTACGGACAATGCCAGCCACCCTCTCCACACCGTCATCTGCAACCAGAGTACTGACATCTAGACAACACTGCCAGTTTTGCTCCTTTGGCAATCCCCGGCAGTGGCATGTTGACAGTAGGGCAAATACTCTTCTGTTTAGGAACATGCCATTATTCTCACTATCCTTTAAGGCTGTTTTGGGGCTAGTAGTTTATGGAATGTTGTGAGGATTGGTGGCATTATTGGTCCTTATGATGGGAAAACTACTTTAGTTGACTACTTTAGTTGTAAACTAGGTCACTGCTACCAGGAAGCTAAAACAAGACGATTACCGAAAATATACATCCAGCACAGAAATATATGGAGGACAAGAGTCAATGTTTTGAAACCTAGGAATAGAACATACCTTTTCATATTTTCAACACAACCCTGACTGAAAATCGCACCACAAGCATCTTTGTACTTCTTGTGGGACGTTCCATGTTATGGGCGGACCACATAGCGATGTTGTACTGAGGATGGGACTGAGGATGGAATGTGTGTACCTATGTCCCTTTGTGTCTTTGTCATTTCCTACCAGTGTGTCACATGACCTACACACTCTGTGATGATGTCACAGGAAGGTTGCTACCTCGCTGGGACCTGCCAGACAGATTTACATATATATGGAATTTAATACACATCACAACGCGGAAACGAAAACAAGGCTACTGCACTGGTGCCATCGCTTTGGCCATGCTGAGGCAGTGTAAGTGAGAGGAGATGAAATGCCGTGTAAATGTGCTGGAATAAGCTATTCTAATTGTGCAGAGAGGGAAAAAGACAGGTTTTCTGGAGTTCTGGCAATCATTAAAAGAACTTTCAAATGGCCAAATGGTTCAGTAATATATCCAGAGTGAAACAAGCTTGAGATCCGTGTTTGCAGGGATCGTTTTAAAACCGGTAAGTGTTCATGTGAAACTCTTTGTTGTGTATTGTTTTGTTTATAATCATAAGAAAGACACTCATGTGCACTGCATTTGTCTAAATCTGTAGTGGTAAATGTAGTGTGTGGCTTCCAACATGGAGGACAGCTTTCGTAACCGGGGCGATGCCTAGTCACGTGACTGTTTCACATACCTATTGCAATCCATCTATTGCTTCCAGGCACACTTATCAGAAAAAGGCTTTATGGGGTGCCAATAATTCATCGATGGTTTTCCCATGTTGTTGTTGTGTACATGAGTAAATACCTGATTCCTGAAGACATTAGCAGCTTAACCCTTTAATTTATTGGTCAACTATTTGGTAAAGTACATTTTGTGTAATTTTTACTCATTTCTTTTCACGATTAAAGAAAATCTCAGCCAATTGGTAGAGGCCTGTATCTAAAAAAATGGGCTTGTTTAATTAAATTATTCTTAATGTTGCCCTGAATTAATAAAAAAATACATGCTTTTTTCTTGGCAAGTCCTTAAAGGGTTAAAACGAAAATTTTTACTTATGCATGCTGGCCCATTTCTGCCAGTGATATGACCCCACTGTGGATTCTGACCATATTGGTTGTAAAAGCCCAAATAAACTGTCTTAATATATCCTACTGAAACCGGCTCCCATGTGTGACTATTACACTGACTGCAGCCTTTTTGTGGACTGATGTTAAATTGTTAACCTCGACAACCTCTAGCACCGGTTCTGCATCACACAGCAACAGCAGCAGCGGCGAACGTGCATGGACTCTACAACCTCAGGCCTGCTTGAAGCTGACACTTCCCAGCTGGCTCTCTCTTACCCAGCAGATAGAAAGCTGGAAGTGAGGACAGTCCTCCCTCGTTCTCCTAACAACACCACTGACTCCATGCTTTCAGTTTGTTTCTCCCTTCGTATGACTGTGTTCCTTTCACAGTCTCCGATCAAAAATCAGATTGGGTCAGTTCAGGCACTAATGCAGTAACTCCTTTTGAGTTGCTTTCACATTTGCAGCTCTTTCACAGCTCTGTGCACACATGGACGGTACACAGTACAGAAAGATAAAGAAGCTGTTTCACTGGAATGAAATTGGAGTTGTTTCTTTGTTGGTTCTAAGTCAATAGAGTGACACCAATACGGTCTCCTCAATACCATTTGTACATTTTCACTTGCTTTTCACATTTTTTGCAGGATTTTTCACTTGCAACACAATCATCTCATGTCTTCACTTTTTGGCATAAATAATGAATTTAATGCAAACATAGAGGTTTAAATGCTTTGCTCAAGGGCCCACGATCCGCACTATTAATCGCACCATCAACACATATGTCACAATTTATCAGTTTGCTATTCATCATCATCATCATCATCATCATCGTCTTCATCAACATTATCATCTGCCAAACAGCTTACACCTACTAGGGTTGTGGCCAGTTCATCACATCACAGGTCCAACACATACACACACACACACACACACACACACACACACACACACACACACACACACACACACACCTAGGGACCATTTAGAACAGTAAATTAGTCTAATGTGTTTGTTTTTGGACTGTGGGAGGAAACCAGAGTACCCGGAGGAAACTCATGCAAGCATGGTGTGAACATGCAAACTCCACACAGAAATGCGCAAGCCAGGGACTCAAACCCAGGACCTTCTTGCTGTGAGGCAGTCATTTCTAACCACTACGCCACCATGCCGCCCCATCTTGTTATCATTTGTATTTTTTCATTTAACTTCTCCAGGCCAAGCATACTCTCTCTCCACCAATTTGTTCCTCTCTTTTTTTTCCCTCTGACAGTCTCATCAAGGTTGCTCATCTGACCCAAGCTTCACAACTCTCATGGGAACTCACATGGTCATGTGACTCTCCTTTCCAAGCAACAAGCTACTGCTATATGATATGGTTCTCTGGAGGGTTTAAGGAACATGATTCTCTGCAGTGCCTCACGTTGCCTTTTAACGAACACTATTTGATGTTAGCAGTGTAGGAGAAATGCAGAGATGCAATTCATTGACCAACAAAAGGTAAGAAAAAAGACAGGCATTGATTGCCCAGCACTGAAGCAGATCATTATGCTTATTACACAGCCGAGCAAAGGATGAGATCATTCTCTTCATCTATAAATTATAGTGAGTTCAAATGCCTCCGCTTTTTCATTTAGAGCCGTGTTCACCTCTTTAACCTCAACATGTTACTCCAAAGATACAGAGTCTTATCAATCTACTGCATCCAGACAAGTAGAGAAAATTGATATTCAAAATGTCAGTACGTATTAGATCTTTTCTTTCAAAGGAAACATAAAACATAGAGGTGTTTTATATTGGTACTCCTATCAGGTACTGTTTCAATAATATGCGAATTTAGTGCATCCATCTGCCAAATTGCTTAATCCTACAGGGGTTGGGGAGGTTGGAGCATATCTCAGCCAACTCTGAGCAAAGGCAGGGTATGCCATGAACAGTTCACAAGACCATAGCTAGGCAACACACACAACAATTGACTCTCACACCTAATGTGCATGTCTTTGGACTGTGGGAGGAAACTGGCCTACCCAGAGGAAACCTTCACAAGCATGGAGAGAACATGCAAACCCCACACAGAAACACCTTCACTGAGCCCGGGACTTAAATGCAGGACCTTCTTATTATAAGGTGGACGTGCCAAGCACTATGCCAACATGCTGCTAATTGTTATGTTACTTAATAACTCATGCTCTGTTTGCACCAACGTCTGATACCACACGATACTGCGTGACATAAACCATGCATTGGATGTGCACAATAGACACCATAACACTCAGCATAAAGCTCAACACTACTCATTGTACAAACATCAGCAATAAATATAAACAGCTAAAGTACATGTTCCATGATGGTGATAATTCTTTAATACTAAGTTAATCTTTTCAGTATTAGTATCAGTATGAGTAGTAACAAATCCCTAATAAAATGCATTGGTCTTTTTTTAACAGGAGCTTTTCAGCTGCATTCTGAATGACATTCTGTACCAACCGAGCCATTTGAGCAAATGATGAGGTGATTAACGATGATTAATGCCAGGGAGAGGAAAACAAATGAATGTGATTGGGGGATTACATTCTTGAATCCCAAATCAAATAGAGAGAGAAAGAAAGCAAAGAGAGAAGGCGAGGTGGTTGAAGAGCACAAGTTTTAGACAGCTGAGCAAGATCCTCACATCAGATTGGATTTTAGATTTCAGCTGCTAAATTTCACGGGTTTAGATATGCAACTGAACTGCCATCATGTGCTTCAGTGACTGTCTGCACACTGATGTGACTTGTTTTCTGTTTGCGTTATGAACTGAGTGACAGAATGACATGGTGGGGGGGCGGGGTAGATGGGGGGAGAAGAGTGCAAGTTGTTTGGATTTAGATAGGATGATCTGGTGGTCCATAAGAGGACATCTGGAGGAACAGGAGCAGCATAAGGATGATTACTGAGGAGTCTGGGGAAGGGAAAAAAAGAGAAAAAAAGCTACTGAATCTGGGGATGAAATCTGATTAGTCAGAGAGGAGATGAGAGAGAGAGAGAGAGAGAGAGAGAGAGAGAGCGAGAAAGAGAGAGAGAGAAAGAGAGTGTAATAGTATTGTGTTAAATTATTGAGGGGGAAAAAAAGGAAATGGAATGGTAAAAGCATAGGTAGGGGATGTAGAGAATGGAATAAGGACAGCGTGATGGAGAATGAGAGAAATGACCCAGAGTACAGAGGATCATGGCTGAAAATTCTGCACAATATAGAGTATCAGGGTGTACCAGAGGAAAAAATGAGTTGTGTAGTCATCAGCTACATCTGCTTTGTCCACTGTTGGAGTCTCTTTGTGTGTGTGTATCATCAGAGAGCCCATAGCATCAGTACAGGCTGACTACAGACTGTGGAGCCTATTGAGGATACATCTCAAGGCGGGTCTGGACAAGCCAAAATCAATCATCCACCATGCTCTCCAAGCTGTAGAGAGATAAAGATACAGAGCTCGGGTGTGATCCAAACAGGGCAAGGACATGGTGTAAGTAGGCTCCACTGGGAAACTGCTTGTCCATTGGTGGATGGGGTTGAACTGCCAGGTGTTGGCATCAGGCCGATGCAGCTGCCGCGGGGGCTGATGACGATGGGGACGTGAATTCTATCCTGTTCACCAAATGAGCCAAAATGGAGATGCTGCACCGACCCGTCTCTCCTTTCATCTCTTTTGTCTTTTATATGTTTCTAAAAGTAAAACTCTGCTTAAGTAAAACTTTCCCAATATAACTGGCTGCCATTCACTGAGCAAACCCATTTCTTCCCTCCTCTCTGTCCCTGGCAACAAAAGACCAGCTCTGTCCATCAAATATCATCCATCCACCCCTCACATATCGTTTTCACTTCTATCGATCCAGCCTCTAATTGTTAGCTTGAGCAAGTGACAGCTGTGGACACCAGAAAGCAAGGAATGAAAGAAAATATCAAAACGGACAAATGAACTCATCCCGCTCAGGAACTTGGCATTTTGGCAGGGGTTATTGTCTTGTAAGAAGCTGAGGGCTTGATATAATTCAGACGGAAATCAATTTTCATCGGGCTATTCATACATAATAGAGGTGATGGGCTGTGGAAGTGAGGTTCGACCTCGTTTGCTTTCGGCATGCCTGTTGTTTCACTTATCAGCAATCTCTCATTTGCCGTTTCTCTCTTTTTCATGGTCATGTGGGTATTTTTGGTTCTATGGTCAAAGAGTTTACTCAATTGGATTTTAACGGCATTTCCACTGACAATACTATAAGGAGACTATAGAAATGGTTAAACTATGAACTATGCCGCAAAGGAGCTTGAGTACTGTGAGGTCAAATTCTGCAGGATAGAGACATATTTTAAAAGGAAGAGGGAAGAGGAAGGCGTGAGATGATGAGCGATCACAGCTTAATATCTGACCAGAGGCTATAGACAAGGCAGGGCACACTGTCAGATCAAGCCTTCAAGTATGATCAATATGGCAGTAAGAATACTTGAATTCCCTCAAATTGAACCCATTTGAAAGACTGATTGCAGCCCTTACGGATGGAAAGTTGGAAATGAATAATTCTTTCCTGTTTTTGAAGGAATAAACACCCAACACCACTTCTCCACGCAATAAATGATAACAATAGCTAAAACCCAAGAGTTCTGTCTTTAAACTAAGGAATAAAAGGATGGGAATAGGACAGTATGGGAAATTATCGAAAGTATGACCGAATGATGTCTCGCATCTTGACATTATAATCCTAAAAGTTTTGCTATAACAGCACATCTCAAGGTATTTTGTTAATCTTATACCACACTAAATCTTCACACTAAAACCCTCCATCTTAGACACGACCAGCTTTACCTCTGACTGTAACGTACTGACACTGGCAACTCTTTCCAAAATTACCTCCAATTAGCAATTATTCACCCAAGGAGATGTGGATGTCCCTGAATCAACCAGCATCTGCTCAGCAACATCCACCAAGCCTCAGGGGAATAACGGTTTTAGTATATACTACATGGAAACACAAGTAAAAGAAAACAGATTAAAATTAGATGATTATGTATTTTATATTATTATTATTATTTTAATATGATGACAGCTTCATGAGCTCCACATGTATGAACAAGCAGACACATAAGAGTGGTGTAATGGCATCTCTGTCTGTCTTTAAAAGTTTTTCATATACTGTGCCGAAACATTAATAAAATGCAAAATAAAACAAGAATAATATACTTTATTTTTACATATTTAAATGCTTATCAAAGCCATGGCAGGTGGGGTGAGGTGGTCAGATGAGCACACTCCGAGCAGAGGTAAACGCTAAAATTTTAAAGTTAATGGTGTTTTTTTTTTTTTTTTTTTTTTACCACCTACTCATTTAGATTTTTAGTATATGCTACATAGAAACATAAGAAAACCACACTCCATAAAAGTGTGTTTTACCCTCATTAAAATTTTTGGCATATACTACATGGAAGCTGATGAAATACAAACAAAATTATTTGTAATGGTTTATTTTTCCATTTTAGAGCAGGACAATGATACCACCGCCTGATCCTGACAAACTGCGAATGTCTGCTGTTTTGATTCAAGCATTATCCAATCTGGATAATGCTTTTTATTTTCCCGATCATGCTGTTCCCATGTAGTATATGCTAACGTCCATGATTGCACACATTTTTAAAAAATGTTATTATGCAGCTTCTATTTAAAAAGCCAAGTTGATACTACAGTAATAATAGTTAATTACGAGGAATGCATAAACATAGGCAATAGCAGGAAGTGTCCAATCTATGGTTTTACCGAAAATGAATCAACACTCTCTGGCCAATCAGATTTGAGCATTCCCTAAATCCTTGTAATTTAGATTAATTGTAGATTATATAATCTTAAAATAAGATAATACAAGATTTCCATTTCCAACAAAGGATGACAATAAGGTTTACTGAAGATTTTTGTAGCATGGACTCACAGTGGGTAATACTGAACTTGCACAGTCACCACCATTTATTTCACTTTATTCATGCTTTGAAACATGGGTGTCAAAGTGCCAATTAAAGCCTACAGTTCCCTTCTGAGGAATTATAGTGACAAATACAATATTATGGGTTTAGTTAACTCTTTTTATGGTTCGCTCTCCTTCCAGCTGGTAGTTCTTTTGCACAATTACAGATATTGCCCTACAACTGTGTGTAAATATTCATATTCTGGCTGGCATTACACATTTGTACTGATCAAAGACGTAATGTGGTTGTGCAATTAGGCTCTACTTAGTGTTACATCTGCTTTGAATCAGGCATTTCTTTAACAGACTTAAGAGAAGAATGCTGACACTTATAAAAGAAGTGAAAATGGCCAATTGCAACTATCTGCAGCAAAGTAGAAGTGGCAGTGTAATTATTTCAGACATTTCTTATAATATCTTTTGTTAACAGGCTGGATTAACATATAGAGACCTCAGTGTAGGTGCAAAGTGTATTTGTGATTTTAAAATATTGTGCTTTAAAAGTCTAAACCTAAACATTACCTTTTTCATGAAAATTAATCATGAAATTTTACTTTTTTTATGAAAATTCATCATGAAACTTTACTTTTTTCATGAAAATTCATCATGAAACTTTACCTTTTTCATGAAAATTCATCATGAAACTTTACCGTTTTCAAGTCATTTATCATGAAGATGTCGAATATCATAATAATATAGTTTTTAAGTCATATCACCCAGCTCTAATTCAGTGGCAAATAAATAATGTTCATAAATTAATTTGCTACACTTGGCAGGTAGAGCCCTATTACAAGGTCTGTTATTTTTCTTACATTTCTTTAAATTGTATGATTTGCCAAGTTGAGACAATTACAGAATTAGGCTACGTTTATAAAAGGTGCAAATTAGATAAATCTTTTCCAGTCTTAGAAAAGAGCCAGATATAACCTCAGGTTGTTACAAAATACACTCACAGGACACTCCTTCCAACAGACCTAAATATATGTCTCCTCGCAGAAAACTTCACCATAATAACAGTTTGAGCTTTTGCTATAGACGCGATATCAATAGGATCACATGATTTATCTTTCAGCTGGCGTTTCTGTCAGTGATTCCGTTATAAAAATAAATAAATAAATAGATAATGAATCAACACTTTCAGAACCAAGGATTCATCAGTGCCGTGGTGTTACCCTGCAATGATCGATGTGACCTTCAGGGTGGTAGGGCTACTCATTATTAGCTATAAATAACAAAGACATGTAATAAGGATGTGCAAATGTAGTGTTGTTTGGTAAAATTTTAATTCTGGTTTGAGAAAAGAAACATGTATAGAAGCACAAAAGCAGATTAGTATGTTTACACAAATACTGTCACATGAAAAATACATTTTGACTAAGACAATATATATAAGCCTGTCCAACACAGTGACAGATGATCAATCATTGAAGCCCAAATCCTGCTTTGTGTTAGATATCTGAGATTCTGCAGTTTCTGCAGTAACAACCACACTCTCCGCAGGGTTCAGATAAATAGAAGCCTTACAAGCCTCTATCGCATAAGAGAGTTATGAAAATGGGAACAGAGAGGAAAAGTTGATGTGAGGTCTTGCAGTGAGCACAAATCTCTGTCATTAGAGCAGGCAGATTCCCCTTTCTGAGAGAATGAGCAAACAAGACAGGCTGGAGATGAAAGCATTAATGATGGTGGCCACTCTTTATAGGTTAAGCTAAATGTTTAATGTGCTGCGTTGATGAGCAATCTCCCTCTCGTTGTCTTTCTCTCTTTCTCTTTCTCTATCCTCAAATATTCCATACATGGTGAGTTTCATCTCGGACTTCCTTCACCAATTACTCAGCTTCATGGCAGCACAGCCAAATAGCACCAGTTTCTTCAATCAGTCCCTCTTACACACACACACACACACACACACACATACTCCTCCACCAAGTACACACACCAAGATGTGCACTTCATCTCAACTCAAACATACTCCTTCTTAATGGACAAAACCGCAAAACCTCTTTGCTCCTGCTTTTCCGGGTGTCCTCTCCTGCTTCTTACAAGACGTGTGAAATCTGAAGTAATGGCACTTTAATAGGCTTTCCTCAAATTTCCTCAAACGAGCAGTGCATGCTGAGCATACAATCATTTCGCTGAGAGTGTGCGTAATTGTCAAAAGCATCTGATAATGTCGTCAAGTTATGTTTTATTCTATTAAGGATTTGGCAATTGGGATTAACAGTGGAAATCTTGTTCAGGTTCAGCTGGAATATGTTTCTCTCGACTAATGAGCAATAATCAGTTTTGAAATGAGCACCGATTTGCCTCAAGGAACAATTCATAAAGTACACTATTCAGAAAACCCACACACACACACACACACACACACACACACACACACACACACACACACACACACACACACACACACA
>JAOUQZ010000017.1:7536016-7560185 GCA_028564935.1 Neosilurus hyrtlii
CACACACACACACACACACACACACACACACACACACACACACACACACACACACACACATACACACACACACACGCCTGTATACATTTAAGCAGCCACAGTATTGTAACAGCTTTTACTTGGTATATTTCACATCAATGGCAAAAGAAACTCACTGATGTTTTAGAACAAACAGAGTCTCTATTCATCCTTTGATCTTATCATACAATACGCCTCTTTAATACATGTTTACTGTATACAGTGGACTTAATAACATTCCTTTCACTTGAGTTCTGGCAGTGGCAAGTTCACACAAGAGAAGCCTCTTTTTTTAACGACATCTAATGTTCAGTCTAAGGTATGTGCAACACTGGCCTGAACTGAACCCAATTCAAGTGTCTGACACAAAAGAGACCAAGTTCACTGATCATCAACAGACCAAATCAAAGCTGGTGCACAAACAGGCACAACCAGTGATGACCACTAGATGGCAGTGTGTCATCTCAGGAAAACAGAACTCTCCAGTAAATCCCTGTGATACTATGTGTAGCCTACAGACTTCATCAGACTTCTTTCTTACCTGGCAGGCAGACAAACAAGATAATGTGACTTCAGGCTCACAGCCTAGGTTTCCCGGAGCTGTATAATTTACTGTAAATGGATGGCTCAGCATGACTATTTTATTACAATATCCTCTTTGCTTAACTGGCATTGAGTAACTTTGCAAACAGGTGTTATTTACTGGAATATAAAGATCTGTGGTGCTACGACAATGTGTAAGAGCTTATCTGTAAGTGTGCGTGATGGAGGAGGCAGGCTCCAGCAGGCCCTGCACTGAGTCCTCACTCCCACTGGAGTCCTAACTATGCCATTATGGAATTCTGATGTCCAGGAATGTGCTACTCATTTCATTCCCGTGACTCTGTGGAAGGCACGTAAGCCGGTTTTAACTCACAATGCTCCGAAATTTCACGTCGACATCCCGTCCTCTCTAACAGAATTAAACAATTGTTTTGTATCTTGTATAAAGAAATACGCAGGCTAATACTTTTCAGATTAATGTTGCATCTGCTCATGAGCATTGACAACAGGTATTTTTCCTCTGTATTGAAAATAAGTTTACTCAAAACACACCTATTAATAAATTCTAAAGGCATTTGTGGAATTATAATTTATTCATTCTCCGAGCCGCTTTATCCTACTAGTTGCAGGGGTGGAGCCTAGCTCTGCCGACTCTTGGCAAAGGCAGGGTACACCCTGAACAGCTTGCCAGTTCATCGCAAGACCAATACACATACAATCATTCACACTCACAGTCACACCTAGGGCCAACATGGAACAGTCAGTTAGCCTTATGTGCATGTCTTTGGATTGTAGGAGGAAACCGGAGTACCAGGATGAGCCCAACCCTGGACCTGAACCCAGGGCCTTCTTGCTGTGTGGCGGACATGCTAACCACTACGCGTACTGTGCTGCCCAGTTGTGAAATTTTGTGGAATAATATTGAATAGACTATATTCCCTTTATGTACACTATGCCAAAGGTTTTTTTTTTTTTAAACATCTTGCTTTTTTCCAAACTTGAACTGTCCCCTTTCATTCAGATTACTGCTCTTAGCTGACAACTGATATGAAGTACTGTATCCACCTTGACGGTTGATATATATATATATATATAGTACATTCTGCTTTTCTGTACATCATGGTAGCAAAGCCTCCCTGTCAGCTCCTCCGGTGACCTCTCACATCAACAAGGCATTTCCACCCATACAGTTGCCGCTTACTGCATGTTTACTTTTTCTGTTATTTACCCCATTCTGGATAAACTCTAAAAGTTTTCCAGGAGACAAGCGGCTTCAGAAATGCTAAAGCCATCCTGTTTGGCATCAATAACCGCACCATGTTCGACGTCAGTGAGATTACATTTCTCGCCATGCTGATGTTTGATGTAAAAGTTACCTGAAGCTCTGGAACTGTATCAGCATGATTCTAAGCATTGCTTTCTGAATACTGAGTACTGAGTCTACCCCTCTACCACGAATGGGGCTCTGGAAACACAGGACAGGGTTTGGGAATAGAAGGATACTCAGAGATGGGCCGTGGCATTGCTCCAGTTAGGTAAGCCATAGCAACCTTAAGCAAACAGCAGACGAAGACACCAAACATGGTGTAGAAAGACAGCCACAAAGTTGTTGAATTTCTTTGGACTTGAAAGAGTGCCTAAGCAGTTATTTCACTACTTGGACAAATAAGGAATAGATTGCTGGCTATGCAGCATTAATGAAGGCGCAAAACGACAGTGTCAGAGCCAGTTGAGGCAGGAGTGGGATGAGGATTAGAGCAGTCTGAACAGTTCAGCTTACACTTACCCATTTGCGTCATGTCTCCAGTGATGAATTCCCGCTCTTCTGTTCTTTTATACAGGTTTATTTAACACATGTTGAAGAGTTAATGCTTTCCAGGTGTTTGGGTGCAGACCAAGACTAGTAAGTGGAATGTATATCAAGAGAGACAGATTGTACATCAGCTGACCTCTTAGCATTATTAACAATTTTACCTGTTCGCACTTAATGTTCCCTTACATTGCACCATCAAACTCCAGTACTCGCTCTCTTTCACACACAGACATACTTACTGCCAGACAAAAATGTATAACCTTACACTGATCACCCATAACATTAAAAACACTATAATCACTGACAGGTGACATGAATAACGTTAATTATCTAGTTACAGCGGAACCTGCCAAGAAGTGGGAAGTACTAGCCAGAAAGAGAGCAGTCAATTCTTGAAGTTGATGTGTTGGAAGCAGGAAAAATGGGCAAAGGTAAAGATTTAACAAGGGCTTTGAAAAGGGTCATATTGTGATGGCTATACGAATGGGTCTATTCAACTCCAAAGCAGCAAGTTTTGTTGAGTGTTCCTGGTATATAATAGTAAGTACCTATCAAAGGAGATCCGAGCAAGGAAAACCAGTGAACTGGAAAGAGTGTCATGGGTACCCAGGGCTTTTTGATGTGCATGGTGTAAGGTCTCGCCGTAGGACTTAGTCATGTCTTTCTGTTTTGATCTGCTCTCTCCTCTCCCGTGTCTCTCCTCTACCGGAGGATAAAAGGGGGCCGCTTACCTTGTCCCGATTGCCAGATCGTCTTGGGCCGTCATTGAATGAGCGCTTGTGCCGTCATAGAGAGAAGACGTATCTCAGTATACGCACCACAATCCAGTCGAGATTTCATAGAGTGTTCATGTTCCACATTTTCCCTGTTCCTAATAAAGGATCCTTGTTTGCACTTTAACCTGATCTTATCATCTCTGTCCTGCATTTGGGTCTATCTGTTCTTGGTACCGGTGTAACACATGGAGAGCAAAGGCTAGTACGTCTGGTCTGATCCCTCAGAAGAGCTACTGTAGTACTGTAACCGCTGAAAGTGTTAATGCTGGGTATGATGGAAAGATGTCACAACACAGAACATTACAGCTTGCCAAGTATAGGGCCACCTAGACACAGACCAATCAGGTGGTGCTAATGTTATTGCTGATCTCTATATATAATAGAAATAAAAAACGAAAACTTCTAATCTACTCCAAATCTAACGCGTGTAGTGGTTAGCACTCCTTGTGCTCCCTGTGCTTACATGGGTTTCCTCTGGGTATTCCAGTTTCATCCCTCAGTCCAAAAACATGCACATTAGAGTAATTGGTTGTTCCAAATTGCTTATAAGTGTGAGTATGAATGGCTGTGTGTGTTGGTGCAATGGTTTGGTGAGCTGTTCAGTGTTGGCTGAGATAGGCCCCAGCCTCCCCATGACCCTAGCAGGATGAAGCAGTTCAGCAAGTGAGTGAGTGAATGAGAGAGCAAGAGAGAGAGAGACAAAGAGAGAGAAAGAGAGAGAGAGAGAGAGAGAGAGAGAGAATTTTACTGTAACAATCTAATCTAAAGGAAAAAGCTGCAAGTCTTTATCACTCCAGTTGGGCACTTGTATATTTATGTTCTACAGTTAATGTGAGGACTGTTTGCTAATGCAGTTAGACACTTAATGACATGGGTCAGAGTGGTTTTATCATTGGTAAAGATGATACCCATGACCACATAATGAACATAATAAAATCCATTGTTCACTAAATAAGTGATTTTATATACATCAACAATTTTTCTAAAACCTTCAATTTAAATGGTTTACCCTTATAGTCTCTGACAACAACCATTCAAGACAACCACTGATCCGCAGAGCTTTTGGCCTTGTTTACGTAATTGCTTGTCTGTATCATTTTTGGGGGGGGAAACAGTGATGAAACTGCAATTTAACCTCATCTCCAGTTGTTCACAAACTTTGACTGGCAGAATGTACAGATACACACTCTTACTTCAACACTTACACACACTATACAAGGTTTGTATCTCTTGGGCCTTTCACTAACACTGCCTCAGAGAGAAAACAGCCAATTAGAGCAGGCACCAAGCTCGCATCACCACGCTCACTTCTCGTCTCCAGCTCTTGGACCTGTGGGAGATTCGCTGCTCCGTGTGCTGGGCTGCTGGTTTATGGAGCACATCACAGCACACAAACTAATCCCCACCGTGGGGAATGTCAGCACGCAGATCGTCAGTGTGGAGACGCCAGCAATGATTTCAATCCAGACTACGTTACCTGGCTTTTCCCACACAAAAACCTTTTAGCCTGAAACTATTTTCCACTTTAAATATAAGCAACAGAAAACATTCAGATTTCTTTATCGAAAACTTTAACTACTTATCATTTACTTTATCATTGTTGTTGTCATTTTTAGTTTACATATGTGGGGCAGCACGTTGGCATAGTGGTTAGCACGTCCACCTCACATCAAGAAGGTCCTGGGTTCTGTGTTTGTGTGTGGAACTTGCATGTTCTCCCCATGATTACGTGGGTTTCCTCCTGGTATTCTGGTTTAATCCCACAATCAAAAGACATGCATATCAGGCTAATTGGCTGTACTACATAAATTGCCCCTAGGTATGGATGTGAGTGTGAATGGTTGTGTGAGCATGTTGACCCTGAGATGGTCAGGCTAGCTGTTCTGGGTGTACCCCACCTATGCCCAGTGTCGGCTGAGATAGGATTCAGCCTGAACATGACTCTTATAGGATTAGGCGGATTGGCAAATGAGCAAGTGAGTGAGTTTACATATGTATAATTAAATGAGTTGGATGGAGGACCACGTCCTGGGTCACATGGCTTAATGGAAATAGCCAGTAGATAAGCCTGATGTTCTGATTGGCTTTTATAATTTGCGCCTATAAGTGAGGTCATGGTCCTGCAGTAACAAATTTATATGCATCGAAGACTGAAATGGCCAAACAACTAACAGAAAAAGTCTGGTATTTCACAAGATACTGTCCTAGCACTCTGTTAGGCAAGGACAGAACCTGCCAAATCATTCATTAATTTTCCAAACTGTTTAATCCTACAACAGCCACAGGGAGGCTGAAGTCTAACTCAGCTGACTCTGGGTGAAGGCAGTGTACACCCTGAATAACTCGCCAGACCATCACAGTACTAACGCACACACAACCATTCACACTCATATCTAGGGGCAATTTTAAAACAGCCACTTAGCCTAATGTGCATGTCTTTGGACTTTAAGAGGAAACCGGAGTACCCAGAGGAAACCCATGCAAGGACGAGCAGAACATGAAAACTCCACACCTTGCCAAGCTCGGAACTCAAACCCAGGATCTTCTTACTGTAAGGCAGACGTGCTAACCACTACGCCACCGTGCCGTCCTTGCATCAAATCATTCCTGGGATACATTCAATCTAGTTTACTAACCGTCTATAGATATATACTAGCAAGAAGATTTGGTTCCGAATTTTACATTTTCCCACATCCTTGCATTTCCATAAGGGCCATGGTTTAAATTTTGTATATCTCTTGGCAGCTTTGAGTAATGCTTTAGGAAATGCATGAAACAAATTATTAACCAGTGTACTGAATTTCAGTTTAAAATGACATTATTCCAGTGCACTTTAAGGCATTCACAGCCAGTGGAGGCACATTTCCATGTCGTATGATACAGGAGTTAGTTATGTAGCTCAAATGCCTAAAACATCTTTGGCAGCATAAAAACCAAGAACCTGCCTGATTAAAAGTATTCATTAACAAAGTCTCTCATCACTATGAAACATGATAGTCAGCTTGAACATGCTCAGGGACGTAGCAAAACATATTTCTGCTGAAGGTTTGTAAGTAATAGTGATAGGTAAAAATAGTCAAGGTAGACTTTTAGTAGAAAACTAAATAGCCCGAATACATTTTCTTTCTTTCAAGACATATTTTTGTCAGAGCACGCAAACTGAAAACACAAACCATGAGACATAACATGCCTGGAATGAGCATCCTATTTTTACAGCGTTGATTGCATTTATTTATTTTTTTTAAGGTTGGTATTACACTCAAATGAGCATGATAATTACTTCTAACCAGCTTCTTCATTTGTTATGTCTAATTTGCTGCCAGAACAAATTAGAGCAAGAAAAGCATCAGCCATAGGGACAGATAGCAGTGAAGCTAATAATGAATCTCATTATTATTTGGCCCCAGGAAGCACGCAGGTCTCTCACAGCCACCTCAGTATCTCCTGGGCTCATAGGTAACACTAAACAAATTAAAAACCTTTTAAACACTAAATGATAGAGTATACTGGAGCATGCTTTTTAAAAATGTGCATGTTTTAGTTTAGTCCTTTATAACATCATGCAGGTTTACTATAAGTACAGTTAGATTTTTGTTGTTGTTGCTCTTCAATCCCTTCAAGTCCGTTCTCATATCTTCAAGTCCCAGGCTCGGGCATTTGTGCGTGGACGTTTCATGTCCTCCCCATGCTTGCCTGGGTTTCTTCCAGGTACTCTGGTTTCCTCCCACAGTCCAAAAACATGCAAATTAGGCTAATTAGCCATTCCAGATTATGTAATTGCTGGTACTTTAGTGATATACATAATCTAAGTTCTCATTATCTCATGCATATTTTCAGTTACCTTATGGGTCGGGTTTTACTCCAGGTTGTTTTTTTACGTCAATATCTGTAACAGCTCCTTGCTAACAATGTCTACTGGTAAAAACATAATATAAACACAAAGTGGCAGCGAAGTAAGAACTGCAGTACAGAAATACAAGAAGACCTCCACCATCTGTAGCCCATACACCAAAGCTCATCCTGCTTCCCTTTCTCTTGATTTGTGTGATACGGTACCACAGAAAATCTGAACATTTCTCTTTATTAAAGTCTTTGTTGCATCCTCACTAATAAAATATGACTAATTCACCACCATCTATCATTATTAGTGCAAGAAATCTGCGGTAAAATGTCTCAAAATGGCCAAATATCACCTGTGACCCCTGACCCCAGGTGAATGAAGTGCATGTTCAGAAGCTGGAGACTTGACTGTTCTCTACAGGTGCTTAGTGACATGTTTTTGTGATTATCATGGATGGAAGAGAGATGGTAAAACGGTGCCGTGGTTAATAAGTTCTCCAGGAAATTGTGTTTGGTATAAGCATCACCTCTCAACCTCAAAAGCTCAGCTCAGAGAATCAAGTCCAAAGTCACATTCATTTTTCCATCAAATCATCATCAAACTTTCTGTAAAAAAAAAATAACAGCACTGCTGCTGAGGCTTATACTCATAAACTGTAAAAAAAAATTAAATAAAATAAAAAAACTTCAAGCTTAAAGTGAGCTAGAGACTATTGTGTCTGAATGTCTTTGAGTTAAAGAGGTCCTTTTCTTTTTCATTCTTTTTCACTCTTTCTCAGCACTCTGACTTTCAGATGCAGTGCACACTCATTGATTCATCTCATTCAATACCCCTGGGAGAAAAAAAAACAAGAAGGAAAAAAAAAACCCTTCCTGTTTGCTAAAGCTGAGAGCGTTAGCACGGGACGAGTGAGCAAGGGCCCTCAGTCTTTCTCCAGCACTCCAGGGGTTTGGCCACAGATTGTGTGTGTGGAGCGAGCATTGATCTTTCACACACTCATTACGGCCAGTTTCAATTAGACGCCGGCACAGTTATTAAGGCACTTAAAAGAGAGGCACTTCTCATTCTTCACGCCTTTTCAGATTCTCTCCACCTCAAAAAAGAACCCTCCCCAAAGGCCCTCTCGCTTTAGGGAACTGGAATATTGTATGCTTACTGAAATAGGACGGTGGAGATAAAAACAATTTGCAATTCAGTAGGAATGAATGCACGGAGAAAGACGTTCACTAGAAAGCTAGCTCTAAACATTTAAAATCTAATGTAAATTGAATAAAAATGGGAAAAAACACCAGGTGTCCAAACTTTTCGTGTTGAGAAAAGAACAATGTGGGGCGGTACGGTGAAGAGAAGGGCCTGGGTTTGCGTCCCCAGCTCGGATGTATTTGTGTGGAGTCTGCATATTCTCTCTGTGCTTGCGTGGGTTTCCTGTGGGTACTCCTGTTTCCTCCCACAGTCAAAAGACATGCACATTGGGTTAACTGGCTGTTCCAGGTTGCCCTAGGTGAGGATGTAAGTGTTAATGGTTATGTGTGCTGCCCTGTGATGGTCTGGCGTGTTATTCAGGGTGTATCCTGCCTTTGCCCAGTGTTGAGCCTTTCAACAACCCTAAATGTAGGACTAAGTGGTTCAGCAATAATAATAATACAAAGTAATAATACAAAGGCTTCTTGATTACCACAGCTAAGAATAATAACCTTTATGATCCAGTGTAGCTTAACATTATACTGCTTTATTATGGGAACTGATTTCTGACAAAAGAAACCACAGTTCCCACAGTTACATTTAGTTTGTTTGTTTGTTTATGTTACAGGAAAAGTTACGTGTGGAATTTTATGAAATTTCTACCAGAGGTGGGTCTTTGGACAAAGAAGGCTCCATCTCCATTTTGGAGATGATCTGGATCAAATTCTGTATCCAGGAATTTTTTAAAGGATTTTTTAACATTGGGAGATATTACAATGTCTTGGAACTGTTCTTATTACAGCTTTTCCAGGTTGGTCCAGGTTTGCGCTCTCCTGGGTGCAAGTTTTTAACTGTTTTTATTTTACCAAACAGCACCATATTTCTAAAACACCTTGCAATAGTCTGTTCACCCTTTGTTTAGAAACAGGTAGTCGACAAGAAAAAAAGCAGCAGAGAAGTTTTAGCAAATGTGAGTGAAAGCTGTTCTTACCTGCAGCGATCATTCTATGCTCTTCAGTGGGCAAGGAGAGAAAAAGAGAGAAGACAAGCAGCGTCACGGTTAGTAACATCATTTGTTAGTTTGAGGTGATGTGAATGAATGTAGGTGCATTTATACAGGAAATATGCTGGATGCTTTAGCACACGCCACCTTTTGGAGGCACTCGTTCACCATGTAGTCATCATATTACCATTTTAACTCTCTGTAAACAGGCAAGTGGCATGGTGTATGGTGGTTAGAAAGATGGTTCTGGGTTTAAGTCCCTGGCTCAGGCATTTCTGTTGCAGTTTGCATGTTCTCCCTGTGCTTGCGTGGGTTTCCTCTGGGTGCTCTGGTTTTCTCCCACAGTGCAAAGACATGCATATTAGGCAAATAAGCTGTTACAAATTGCCCCTAGTTGTGAGTCTGAGTGTAAATGGGTGTGTGTGTGTTGGCCCTTCAATGGTCTGATGAGCTGTTCAGGGTGTACCCCACCTTCGCCCAGTGACGGCTCCAGTCTCCTTGCGATGCTATAGGATTAAGCGGTTCAGGTAATGAATGAGTGATCAAGTGAATCTATAAGCTTAGGTTTTTATTGAACTTTTGCTGTATTGTGTTGTAATGTGTTGTGAGCACATTTAGTAATTAACCCGATCACTGAATTTTAACAGCAACCAGCTTTACAGAAAATCAAGCAGAAACTCCTACTCTGGTTTGGTCCTTGAAAACCTGCACACACAACCTTACTGGAAAGATTGATAAAGAAGGTGGGTGAGTGGAAACAGAATGAATTGAGAAACATCAAGAGACAGAAGAGGAGTCATGAGAAAGTTAAACTATTACAGCTTACAGCTTTTATTAACAGACACCTGTGGTCGCCTTTCATGAGAAGCTCTCAATAGACTGCGAAACTCAATACAAAAAAAAAAAAAACAAAAAAAAAAACCCTCTACAGTAAAGCACAAGGTTCATAAAAGCAAAAAAAAAACTAACCACAGTTTCACAAAGTGGTTTGTACAAAAAAATCTGGTTTGGGGTTTGCTTGGTTTTGAAGACAAAATGTTTTGTAGCCTCTTGTCAGCTCATATAATATGGATTGTGTGCTATCATTACATGAAAGGCACACCTGGTTCGCAAATACACACACACACACACACACACACACACACACACACACACACACACACACACACACATGGTCATCATAACTTTGTTCACTCTGATGCACTTTACGGGAGACCGATTGTGAAGATCTCATCTATAAAACACGAACGAGGCGACTCGGTGCATTCACCTAGGCATAATAAATTAGGGAGTTGCAGCTCGGCTCTATGTATTATTGAGAGCTCTGACTCAGAGCCCGAAACTGACCAGTCCCACTCTCCCACACCATTCCACCACAGGACAACACATACACACTCACTGCAGCTCAATTCATCCATTCAGTTCAGACTGCTTTTAGCTGTGCACACTGAATCACATCCCATTTCCTTGATACTTTCCCTTTCTCTCACCCACATTTGGTTCTTCAAGTGACTCTCATAATTCATTAACCCACACGGGGGGGAAAAAATTACCTGAAACATTTGTCTAGTCGATGCTGTTAACCTTTCTAATTTCCGATGATGTCTGACAATGTTCATTACACAATTTGATTACATTCTATTTGTGGCTTCTACTGCTTTAAAGCTTCGGTCTGACATTGTGGGAATTACTTTACACACACAGTACACAACAGTAGCCTTCCTGAGGTGAACCAGCATGATCCTGTAATGCTACATTCACACTGCAAGCCAGGTGGCCTGAATCTGATTTTTTTTTCCAGATCCGATTTTTTTTTGAGTGGCTGTTTTTAGCTGATATTTTAGAGATGTGACCTATAACAGACTGCAGTGTGAACGGTTTAAGGCCCCAATGTGGCCCCAGTTCAAGTCCCCAATGTGGCCACATGCGCAATAGAAATACATCGGACATAGCACAGTGTTTACGAAGGTGAAAATACACAGAAGTCGATGGCAAACGTGGAGTTGAGAGATGTCAGTGTTGACAGTTTTATTTTACAGTTATTATGCAGTGGAGGCAAATACTCATAAGGTCTAAAACCTCATTCTCCCTCCACTGACTGCCGCCATCATTGCCATTCCTCCATGCTTGTTCTTTTTGTCTTCAGGGTGCCTGAAGTCACATAATTATGACAAATATCGACCAAGAGTGACGGCAAGGTCACACTGAATTCCGATACGGGTCGCATTACTGTTCAGACTGAGGTCGCATTTAAAAAATCCGATCTGTATCCAATTTAGTATCACATATGAAAGTGGCCCAGATCTGATTTGAAAAGATCAGATTTGATGCGTTTTTTGAGGTTCACATTGGCATGAAAAAATTAGATATGGGTCACATAAGGGGGGAAAAATCAGATTCAGCCCACTTGGGCTTGCAGTGTGAACGTAGCCTAAGTGTTCCGGCCATTTCTTGTTGGGATATTTGAAAGCCGGGGAGCTACCTTGAAAACCAGTATGGTGTGGCTTTCATTCCCAGAATATTTTTCATTGGTTAAAGGTATAAATGTTAATTTTTGGTAAGCTTATTTTAGACACACTGTTATATTGGTTACAATGGTCTTTACACCCCACCAGCAATCAATAACATATGAGATCTGAAAAAAGGTTAGAAAAAAATCTGTCGTCTTTGGCCTCTGTAATCCTGTTTAAAATGCCGACCAATCACTGCCTCGGTGCTACTTTAAATTTTGTTAGCTTTCTACATTACCCTGCCCGACTTTAAGTGTTGAATCAATTTAACCGTTGTTTTTTTTTTTTTACTTGGATACCACGTCTTCATTGCATATTTTCTCCACCCATATTTGCAACAGATTGCCTTCAAAATCCTTTGGAATAGTTCCATTCCATGTGTGGCCTTTGCATAAGGTCATTATAATACAGTACCATCCTGGTCACTGGCAAATGAATTTAAAATGTTATGATGCATTGTGGGTATTTTTATGTTTACCTCCTTAACGTTGTTAATTTGTGCAGGTGCAAACATGTCGTGGAACATCTGCGTGGATTACATAAACCAAACCGAGATCCTAATCAAGACGTGGTCTCGACTTTAACCAAACACACTTGGGTGTGGTCCAGCTCAAATCAGAAAGCCAGAAAACAAATTAAAAGGATAGCTGTGCATCATGGGTGCTAAAGTTGGGCTGGGTTGGGTTGTGCTGTAGGGCTGAAGTTCATAACCACTTCATTGTCTAGATCTAAAACATCCACCAGCTTGGGGGTCTGAGGGTTAATAACCACTTCATGTGTGTATCTTTACACACTAGCCCACATTTTATTATTGAGCTTGGCTTTATTCTGTTTATTGGAATAGATAAAACTCCAATGCTCAACCTGCTACTAGATAAAAGATGGAGGTGATATTTTCTACCTAGAGAGCGAGTCCAAATCTGATCGCATGGAAACTCATACTTAGATGGTAGTGGAATCACTGGAATGACTCTGTCATCTATAAGATTAGATTGTCTAGTGTGAAAATGAATCCTGTTGCAGTGCCCTGTGAAAATACTGTGACGTATTTGGGTTATTTTGACTTTCTGTGTGCCTCCTGCCTTACTGAATGGGAGCAGGTGCTAATGCATCATTCAACCTCCAGTGTGGATCAAATAAACCAAGCTGGAACCTTGATCAAGATGTGGTCCTGGGTTTATCCAAACAAACTTAGATGTGGTTTGGTTGCATTGACAAGCAAGAAAACAATTAATATAATAGCCAAACATCATATCTGGTAAAGGCGTGTTACAGGTTGTTCTGAACAAATGTTGGAAGGAGTGGTGTTTTTTTATATGCAGTTTACCTACATGGTCATTTGTAAAGTCTTTGTCAGTCATACAATGTCCACCAAAGCATGCCTCTACTAACACATACACAGTTTTAAAAACTCATGTCCACGCCTTATCATTAGGCACTTATGGGTTAGAATCAGAGTTATTATAGGTTGACATTTACATTTTAATTTATTATTTAGTCTTTAAGTCCTTATTTAGTTTAACAAGTGCATGAGTGCTTAGATTTTTATTTTGGTTTAATATTAGTTTCGGTATTTGCATTAATGCACATTACTGGGGTGACACCACCGTGCCGTCACTTGTGACAACATACAACTTAATTCACACCAAAACAATTAGAGGTGTGTCTCATACTGCACAGTTCATCTAAATTCATGAATCTAGCATTTCACCATACAAACTCTAGGTAATAGATTCCTTCTCTGTGATACGCATGGACAGCTCTGTAGTGTGGGAGGGAAGCCGATGTGTAAGATATCCTGGGAGATATCCTGTAGGAGTAGCAGCATTTAACAGGCACAGCTGCTGAATGAAGTCTTTTCTGAGGATCATCCTGACCTCTGGAGCACCAGATGGACTGATTGCCCTCTGCCTGCTGCACTGGAGTGACCTTACATTTGTATAATGAACCGTGTGCAAATTGCAACACTTTGAAAAATTTTCTTGTATTTGCATAAGCTTTCGTCTTGATTAACAACAAAAATACGCTATCCATCAAAATGTTTGTGTGGCAGGAAGGTTCAGGCAGTGAAAGCAGTAGGGTCTAAAAGTAGCTCAGGCCTTGGGAAGAGGGGCAGATGAACCCCAATGATGCATTAATAAAGAGAACAAACGTGCTTATTGGCTCTGTGTAGCTCTGACATACTTAATGACTCCAATCTCTGTCCCCAAAACGAGCCTCCTACTCTGAAGGCCAGTACAACCAGTCAGTCGTATGTAGTGAGGAGGAGATAACTCAAACCCACAGCACTTCCTAACACTTTTAATAGCCAAAGAACTACTGTGTATACACTTGGGTTGGTGTAAGCTTTAGGATCACGTGGTCTGTTCTTAGTTATTCATGTGTCTTTTTGTTATTGTTTAGGGTTTAGTTTCTCCTCCCATCCTGCTTCATTGGCTTTCATTTATTTATATGACACCAGAGTCCTGTTTTGAGTTCATCAGACTGTACTGCATTTCTTTTGGTTTGTTTTTCCCATTAATCATTGCATATCCTTGTATCATAATAGTTAGCCCTTTTGCCACACAGCAAGAAGGTTCTTGGTTCAAGCCCCAGGCTCAGCGAGGTTTTTTTCTGTGTGGACTTCTCCCCGTGCTTGCATGGTTTCATCCATGTGTTCCAGTTTCCTCCCGCAGTCCAAAGACATGCACATTAAACTAACTGGATGCTCTCAGTTGCCCCAGGTATAAATGTGAGTGTGAATGCTTGTGTGTTTTGGCCCTGTGATCCTCTGGTGAGCTGTTCAGGGTGAAAATCAATGAATGAATAAATGGATGAAAAAAATGAATCATTGTTTATTCGTAGCATAAAATTCCAATCTGATTTACAGACCTGACCTATTTTCCCCATGACAGACGTACACACACATTTTATATGTAAACTCAGCTACGCAACTTATCCACCTCACAAACCTACATCAGTCCCTTCTGTTGTAGCTCCCATGTTCACATGTAGTTTGTGAAAGAGGTTTCACAGACATGGTGTTGAAAACAATCATTCTACATAGAGAAATGTAAACCCTTGCTAGCTAAGTGTGATTTCCACATACAGTGAATTCCAGCATGTCCGTTTTGATTGATGACAGGAACACTCTTGAACGTCAGCACAACACTAAATCCATCATATAAAAAAAACTTTAAGATCCTGTAAGTTTATAGAAGTAGGATTTTAGGAGGTCCCGTCAGCAGGAACCATGAACAGCATGCAAAGCATGAAGAAATTCAGTGACAGGAAGACTAGCCACAGTATTTTCACACCCAACCACACAGATGCATACACACACACACACGCGCGCACACACACGCGCGCACACACACACTCACATGGGATTGGAAGGTTTTAAAAACTCCATCAGACTCCAGCTGTGACAAATCTATTTTCCAGAAGATCCTTTTATTCTCACTCTGAATCAGCACCAGTGCACATTCTAGATTTTGTTCCTCACTTGTTTACCCTTTGTCCCTCAGCACATTTCATTCCTTTTTTTTTTTGACGTTCAACTGGCCTCCATGAACGTCCTAAGACAATAGCTCCAGGGAGAGCCAGAGGCGAAAGAGGCAGAGTAACTCATCCCTGCGCAGGCCTTTTCACTCATGTTGACGGCAAACCACCGAGGTGTGCATCTAGAATAATTCAAATTCATGCCGTCCATGTCAAAAATTATACAGACGATCTATAAAAGATTTCGCCTTCTTCAGATCAACTAGCTTGCGCCAATTTCATGCTGTGAAGCTCTCTCTCTCTCTCTCTCTCTCTCTCTCTTTCTCTGTGTTTGCTTCATTTTAGAGTGCAGGCTGGGAAAAAACACAGAGAACTAAATGATGAAAATAAACTGAAGCTACTATATCCCGGGGCCCCCCCGCCATCCCTCATCTGTTAATGAAACTAGTATTAATCATGATCACAGTGGTCAAATCCCAGGCCAAATTTTCTAGGATTGAAAAAATATAATATTAAGTTTAATCACAGAATTCAACTAATAACAGGCCTCCAGGGAGAAAATGAGATTTGATCAAAACTTGTGATATGGACTAAATTTCAGGCCAGCAATACAGCCTTCCTAAATGGTGGCACAGAAGTATAATATATTCATTCATTCATTCATCTTCTGAACCGCTTATTCCTATCCTATTATTCCTATTATTCCATCTCAGCCGACACCCTGGACAGCTCGCCAGGCCATCACAGGGCAGTATTATATATATATATATATATATATATATATATATATATATATATAAATAAGAGAGTGATTTCCTATTTCTTTAGATAGCTGTAAATCAACTTGATTCTGCTGAGCCAAGTACAGATGTTCCCTTAAAACAAATTCCAGATGGGATCCATAAGACAGCTCCTATATTACACTTCAACACAGAGTGGAGTCCTGACCTCAGGGAGTCAGGCAGGACTGTTATCGACCGACCAGCTTTCATACTCTAGATTCCTCTTCCCTCTCACGCGGCTTCTGTGTCTCTCTTTGACTGATGAGATTGTATACCACCCACCGAGAACAGCTGGATTAAGTGGAACACTGGTTCTGGCCGAAGTCATGGTATCAACTAGAAACCTGTACAGCTATGACAAAAATAAGAACAGTGTGTGTGTGTGTGTGTGTGTGTGTGTGTGTGTGTGTGTGTGTGTGTGTGTGTGTGTGTGACTGATACCACATTTCTTCTGTTCTCTATGGATTGTGAGCTGTGTTTGAGATGAAGGACATGTCAGTGTGTCAGGGTCAGAGTGACACCTCCCCACCAGTCACTCCAGCAAAGCAGTGTTATATATGGGCTCTTGTTATAGGCAGAGGGTGGAGAGCTGAAGTAGGAAGCTTCCTGTTAGGAAAATAAATAGCACCATGCCATAGGGTCTACTAGATACATGGCATTTATAGCGTGTCTCCCATATGGCTTTCAGGAAGACTTGATAATAATTCTGATTCATCAGCACACTGCATTTCACAAAACACATGAAAATGTCAATTCAAATCCCATTACAGACAAAATGCAACAGAAAAAAATATTGGACTATTCGACCTTCCATGTAGTGGAACCAGGAACTGTGCAATCTTACTGGTCCACCATATCTACCCGAGTGGATAACGCTTGAATCAAGATAACGGACACTCACAGTTGGTCATGGTCACTTAGAGGGGGTGGCGTTATCATTATCACACTTTAAAATAAAAAAAAATGAACAAAAAAAATTTTGTTTCAGTTTATTTTTCTTGTGCTTCTGTGCAATATATACTAAAACAAATTTTACGGAATATGGTTCCCTTTTTTCTTTTAGTATCGGATGTACTGAACTCCGAATGAGTAGGCTCAACAGACTCAAACAGCTACACAGTGCTCAGCTTGGCGTCAGTTGTGCAGAGCTGACCTGATATGTCATGTCATATGCCAAATGTTGACGTAAAAACATTGTACGAGTAAATAAAAAAAAAAATCTGCATTTGGTTTGATTTTCTTTATCTTTCCATGTAGTATATACTTAAACTCTTAAATTGATTAAAAGATACACCTTTTAAGTCTTGAACATGTGGTCTGAGTTCACTTGCATCTGCCAGGATTTAAAAAAAAATAACTACGGTGCATGGTGGCATTGTGGTTAGCACATCCACCTCACAGCACGAAGGCCCGGGTTCAATTCCCAGGCTCGGGCATTTCTGTGTGGAGTTTGCATGTTCTCCCTGTGTTTGTGTGGGTTTCCTTAGGGTACTCCAGTTTCCTCCCACACTTCAAAAACATACACAGTGGGCTAACTGGCTGTTACAAATCACCCCTAAGTGCAGATGTGAGTGTGAGTGGTTGTGTGTGTGCTGGTACTGTGACAGCTTGGTGGCTTGGAGTCAGCTGAGATGGGCTCCAGCTACCCTCCCCAACCCCAATTACAATTAAGTGGCTTAGAAAATGAATGAATGAATGAATGAATGAAATAAACCATAAAATCTCATTTCGATGGTTTTTTTTTGCTTATGTTCCAGTGCAGTATATACTACCACTATTATCCACCTCATTCAGTGGATGTCATTGAATTGAACAGTCCCTTTGACATTCCATCTCGGCGACGATTGAGCAACATATACCTCACCTTTGGTGCATAATTGTTAATCATCTCAAGATGGAGAACCAATCAGATCATGCTGTTCCGGAGATGGAATTGTCAGAAATGATAAATGTAAAGTTTAATAAGCTGCTTTTCTCGATATACTATAGATACAAATGGAGAGAAAGGAACTCAAATGAAGGTGCCCGCAATCACATTACAGCTTCCCTTTTTCATTTTCTCCTTCCAAGATTTTTATTACGCGCTGATCATATTTCAGCATCACAATGAATGATGGTGGATCAACTTAAGAGCGAGGGCCGCCTCCCCTGCAAAATGACTCGTCTAATAGCACTGAAACATTCCAGTTTTATAAAAACGGCTTTTAATCTTCCCAATCAAAAGGTGTATAAATTCTGATCTGTATGCCAGAGGGAGTCGGGACCCACTAATACTAGCGGAGTCAGCACAACCTGGTCCATCCCTCTCTCTCCTTCGTCTCTCGCTCTCTCTCTCTCTCTCTCTCTCTCTCTCTCTCTCTCACACACCTGTGCACATAATTACATAAGATATGTAAGGGATGAGAGTACCTGACCAGCCTTGTAGATTCAAGCACTTTTCATTTTATATGTACTGACATGTACGCTAGATTTCAAATTCATAACATTTTCCAACGTATCAAAAACATTTTTATCGAACGATAGGTCAAGTCGTAATATAGCATCAGAGAGTGCTAAATACAGTCCTTGCCCTTGAACAGGAGTGTTAGAGGAATGAGAACATTCATCAGATGGCAGGCTGAATCGATTACAAGATTTACTTCAAAAATGAAGGAGGAGCATGAATTTTATATTTCTCTGCGAATATCTACAACTTCATCATCACTCAATAAGGCTCAGGAACGCGGATCAAAGTGAATCGGTTAAGAAAGTGAAGGTTCTGTACGCATGAGTGCTGCCACACTACTACTATTACTACTAGTACTACCTGATAGTGACACAAACCCGTTGTTTTGTCCTATTGGCTGGGCTGCATGCAGCAGGCACTATTCAAAAATAATAGATTGTTGGCCACAAACAACAAGCACAGAATTCGTGGAAAACATAACATCGGCACAGGCCGTACTCAGAAAACATTTTCCTTTCGGATGCAATTCGGTAGTCTGCGAAGACCACTTTAACCTGACCTGCTATCAGCTTGAACTGCAGGCAGAACTACTTGGCATGAAGCCCAAGCTTTTACGTCTAAAACCGAATGCTGTTCCTACGGAATTCCTTCATAAAAAGTCAAAGGATGACAACGGACGGGAGCAGCGCCTTGCCACAAGGAACCAGTAAAAGATAAGAGTCTTTAGTATGAGGGGGGTTTTATCACCTAAAACGTCGCTCGCTGCTTGCTTACTTGCACTAGACAACCCGGCCCAACAAGTTCATGTCACTTCCAGGAAAAAATGGTTGCTCCGCATTGGTTCAGCCCCCGCTGGTAATCCTCAGGAGCAAGGACATGACCATGACCTAAGCTATGCAGACCCAAAGAGAACTTGGACAGGCAGTAACCCCTAGCTTATGATCAAACCTGTAACCATGGAGCTATGAGGAAAAACCGATACCCACTTCTCCACTGCAATAAAAACTGATTGTGTGGTATGAAACAAGATTAGAATGCTATATACAAATTCAGCAGGAGAGCTCCTCCAGTTTGAACTGATTAAACAACCTGGATTTTCATCAGTGCTGATAATGGCTGTTGGCTCCTCCTTCCACTCGCTTATTTTCCTCCAAATAAAACACTTGTCATGAAATTGCAATCAGTCTTCATTATTTTGCCGTGACCTCTACTTTGTTCAAAATGAACACGTGTTTCCCCCCCTCTAGGAACATGTAGTAAATGGCTTTCATGTTAACGAGGTGCATTTTCCCAACATGCTGCGTGGCGTAATTGAGTATGTCAGGCCCTCTAACGTCCAAACAAGACAGCTAACAGTCAGTTCCTGCTGCAGAACGTGTCCACTATCGAGTGACATCATTATCCATAAATACACCAGGGAGAATAGCAAGGTGGTGCTGAGATTCAAATCCCTGGAGGTTAGCCATGAAGTGGTACTTTGACAAAGGTCACCTCAGAAGCAATAGCTTTAAGTGCATCTCCTTGAAGAGCATGAAGGAGAAAATTAAATCAGCGTTCCAGCCTCAGTCACTGCATGGAAGTCAGAATACTAATCAGGCAAATCTGTACATCACTAAGAGAGGATGGACTATGATTCTTCTGTTTTTCTGCTGTTTTACCCAATATTACATCCTCCGGAATCAGGACACCATTCTGATGCTTGTGTGGTGGTCAGTAAAGACCCTTTATGTATTTTGATTTTGCATCCATTTGCAATACTTTCCATAAGAGTCCCTAGTTGGTTGTATTCGGTCACTGCTGTCTATGGATAAGGTGCCTATGGGTCCCTGGTAGTGGCAGCAGTGACTTATCAGTCCCTCCAGGAATTCAATCAATTTATGTACATTCAATCCTTGTGTATTTTGGATGACCATGGAATCTTAGTATGATAAAGTGGTTTGAACCAGAACATCTCCATTTGAGGTCTGTCTCCAAAGGTGGGAGCAGACACATAACGCTAACAGACACTACATAGCATACACTCTCTCTCTCACTTAATTACTCACTGTCATTTGTCAAACCACTTAATCCTACTATTAGGGTTGCTGGGAGGCAACTCAGTCGACACTGGGTGAAGGCGGGGTACACCCTGAACAGCTGACAAGACCATCGCAGGGCCAACACACACACACACACACCTGGGAGCAATATGGTACAACCGATTAGCCTAAAGTCCTTTGGACTCTGGGAGTAAACCAGATTACCCAGAGGGCACAAAGAGAACATGCAAACTCCACAATGAAACAACTATGCCTGAGACTCAAATCCAGAACCCTCTTGCTGTGAGGCAGACGTGCTAACCACTACGCAACCGTACCGCCTTCTTACTTTATTAATATTTCTTATTTATAAGAAAAACAAATACTCAGACAATCAGACATTGTCACATTAAACCCCATGAAGAGGCTTCTGAAGAGTAAAATACTCCCATGGAGGCCAAACTCACTCTGAGCTAAACTTTAAGACATAATGGAAGAATACTTGAAGCGAGTCGAGTGGAGTAATGACATGCATGCAAAGCAGCGTAAAAGAGTGAGTAATGGCCTAACACAGGCTGCGGTTCAGCAGTCTTGGCCCCAACATCCAGTATGACCTTATAACTCAGAGGAGGCTGTGGTGCAATAATGTCAACCTCAATGCACACGATGCACACTTCTGTGGATCTGTTTATGCAATTACATAAACTCAAAGCATACGAAGGCCCACAGAACACATGTCAATGTTAGAAATGTAACATTCTGCTTCTCTCAACAGTAATATGACAGGAGCCATATTTTTCCAGATTGCCAGATAGATTAAAAACAGAAAGGAGACAAACTTGCAGTAGTGTTCGTACATCATTATGAGTGAGAACAACTCACTAGCGTCACACTCACTTAATTTTCTTCCTGATTTCTTTTAATCTACCAGACGCGAGAAAATGCAAATGCTTCAAAACAAAAGGGCTTAAATAATGATCAAACCACTATATTCCTCCATAATGTGCATTGTTTTAATCACTTTGACCAGATGGATTAATCAGTGCAGCTTTTAATTAGAAATGAAGTGAAAAGGCAATCTGCTAATAAAATAAAAATCATTACTGGAAATGATATTGCTGGCAAAGCCTGTGCAAACAACAATTAATGATGAGTCTGTTTTGTAGATATAAGTGAACTCAGACTGTAATTAAAAACATATTAACTTGCTGTAATGTCAGCTCAAACGGGCTTGAAAATAAAAATGTGTCTTAAAACGTCACGGCAACAAGCAGCAAACTAATGATGATCACATGAGGTTTGTTTCGCTTATGAAGTGCATGAAGCAGATGTACCACAGCAAGCTGGTATAATGGGGTAGTGAGTGTAGGATACGGCATCACAACCTGAGCAAATCTGAAGCAGAGAAACTACAGTGGGACTGGAGACTGTGATTGATTAAGGACTTTTCACAAACTCCTACAAAGACCAGCATACATGGTGATGGTTTGGTTACTACATACAGTACTTCTATTTATAATATGGCAATGACGTGCAATCTGATGGTCGATGCACAGTTGATAAATCGTGCATCTGGACTGGTGTGGATCAGATCAGTAACGTAGCTTTTAGCTAGCAGCACTGTGTGCTATGATCTTTAGCAGAAAAGCATCCAGTGTGTTCCTTAAGAGAAAATGCATACAGAAAACATGTTAAGAAATAAAGAGTTTACAAAGTCCCGCAAAGTCCTCGCTGCTAGTCGAAAAGCTCTTCTTCGTCACGGGAAAGGAAAAACACAGAAAGCTTCCAAACCTTCACTCCAGGCAGTTTCAGATGGCAACTCAACCAAAATGGAAAAAGTATCCGCACGTGAAGTGAATTTTAAAAAGCTGGCATTTTAAAAATGTCTTATAATAAACTACTTCTTAACCTCGTTTGATTGGTCTGCACTGAGGAATCTCAGCCTTTGTTCTTTTTACACACACCTCGGGCTGGAATTTCTCTGTACAGACCTCACGCTCGGTTAATAAGTAGTTTTTAATGCTGCTCTATGCTACAATATTTAAGAATGTACCAGTTCTCAAATTCATTCATCTGACTTGGAGGCCTGGTAGTCTGGAACTGAGAGTGTACAGCAGGGAAGCTCATGTCTGTCAACACAGTCAGTCAACTTACCTCCATTTACCATCTGCCTCACGTTTTTTTCCCCACTGACTTCACTAGTTGAGCTGCCTACAAAGGCAAATTGATCAAATTAATTGACTAATCCATGTAACTCCAATCACTTACAAGATATGGCTATTACATAATGACACTGATGCATAAATCAATTTTAATCAAGTAAACTTCCATTTCATTCATTTCCTCTTTAATATACTTCTCCTCGGGAAATATACACTGCTGCATTCTGGTCTTCTGCTGATAGTGGCAGTTCCGTATGTTTTCTTGTTATTTGTCCTAAAGCCTCTGTCATTTTTATTCTTCACTTTTGGAATAGAGTATAAAAAAGTTCCCCTGAGTCCTTACTTGATTCATCCTTAGTGATTCAGGTGGTCTCTAGTGCATTAACTGTTCTTTGTTTCAGAATTGTACTGGAAGAGCCATGCACTAATTTCATTCTTTTTTAATTTGGGTTTGCACGTTGTTCTAAAATGTCAGCACAAACTTCATTCATTCATTCAGTCACTCATTTTCTAAGCTGCTTAATCCTAATTATGGTCGCAGGGAGGCTGGCGCCCATCTCACCCGACTCAGGGGAAGGGCATCGTTTTTTTCCCCCAAAAATTTATTGAAAAAAAAAAAACATTTCTTGTCGGGTCTTGAATGTTCAACACTAATCATCTTTGGTATCGTCTCCACCTTCTTTTGTGCTATTCAAACACACATGCCCAAGACAGGCATTCTTCCCCATAACCTTCAGTTAGCATTCGAAAAGATTTGTTAGCTGTTTTGTTCGCTAAAAATTTCTTGACTGGCTGATTGATTTTTGAAGTGACCATTTTTTGTTATCATGTCACAAAAACACACCTACTTCAAACAAGGCGTAACAGTGAACGGTCAGTGTAAACCACCTCTCAAATACCAATGTGCATGAGCTTAGTCTCACTATTATATACACACCTCGTACACTACCTCAGTATGCTGTATTTATAAAAGTTATGACATTAGAATTACTGAAATTTGTTTTTTTGAATCATAAACATATTCAGACCTAAAAACTTTATATGTAAAAGTTATATGTAAATGCTTGTTTAATTAAAAAAAAAATAGCTGAAGCTAGCTGCCATGAAAAACATTTCTCCAAAGCCCCTTTAATATACACACATGCTAAGTACACTAGAAACTGTGCGTGGTTTAATATAACAGGCACATTTTTCGGATAACATGCATTCAGACGTTCTGTCTTCCTCACTAACCTGGTCCACATTATTTGGTTCAACACAGGTTTTACTGTTATTTTTTTTTAAATCTGACCTCAGATTAAATGCATAAATGTGCTATTAAGACAAATGTAAATACTAATGTTCCTTAAAATGGCCTGGCCTTCACAGCCATCAACTTAAACTCAGGAGAAATGTTTTGTGATGACTTGCAAAAGAAAGTAAGGAAATGCTCAGCCAGGAAATGCTCGGTGCAGGTATCCAAGCGATTACCTCATGCAGACATGGTGGGAATGCTAAGAGTGTGAAGCAGTCATCAAGGCTAAGGTAGAGAATACAAAGCTTAGTATTGTTTTGGTGTTTTTGTCATTTTGTTACTCTATTTGTGTTTTTAAACG
>JAOUQZ010000017.1:7579345-7600375 GCA_028564935.1 Neosilurus hyrtlii
AATATATATTTAAATTGTTAATTATTATAACTATAGCAGAGCAATTGTATCATTTACTGTATTATTTGATTATTGGATGAATTATGTGACTATTGTATGAGAAGTTTATTCACTGAAGTCTGTGTAAGATTATTTTATTTATTTACAGAAGTGTGTGTAAGATTATTTTATTGTTGTATGTAGGGCTCATTCCACTCTGTATGTATTGCTTGACTGTCCTTGAACACGGACGGAACTCTGGAACAAAATGTTGGACCTTGAAAAGAAAACTAAATGGCCGTCCTAAGCAAAGGGAGGCGCTGAGCCTTCAAGGTCAGCTTGGGACAGGTTGGGACTCGTGATATGTTAAGACATGTCGAGACTTGTTGAGATATGAGGACTTCAGGGACCAATCACAAGAAAAACAAGGTTACGTTGAGACCTGATGGCATGATAGACCAATCAGAGTGGAAGGGGCACTATATAAGACGAGTGCATTGGCTATTCTTGGTCCAGAGAATTTTTCTCTTGGAACAATTTCTTCTGTGTGATTGATTGTATGCTTTTCTTTTCCTAAAGGCTAATAAACACCTGAAAAGGGATTTGAAACTCTAGCGTCGTGAACTGGGCACTTTTCGCCATGACACTAGCTTAAGAAAATAAGCTACAAGAGTGCATGAACGCCCCCTGGCTCCTTGACATCAGTATCCTTCAAACATGTGCATGTTTATTCATGTTTATTTTCTCTTAACATTATTGTCCTAGCATAATATAAATTGTAATAAATATTATTAGGATGAAAATGCCAGAATACACTGCAATATAATTTTTATGTCATATTGCCCAGCCCAGGGCAGCATGGTGGCGTAGTGGTTAGCACGTCCATCTCACAGCAAGAAGGTCCTGGGTTCGATTCCCAGCTCGGATGTTTCTGTGTGGAGTTTGCATGTTCTCCCCGTACCTGCGCGGATTTCCTCCGGGTATTCCGGTATCCTCCCACGGTCTAAAAACATGCACAGTAGACTAATTGTGAGCGTGAGTATGAATGGTTGAGTGAGTGTTGGCCCTGTGATGACCTGGTGAGCTGTCCAGGGTGTACCCCGACCTCTCCCAGAGTCGGCTGAGATGTGCGCCAGCCTCCTCGCGACCCTAATTAGGAATAAGTGGCTTAGAAAATGAATGAATCGCCCAGCCCTTCAACAAATGATAATATACATGAACTTGAACTGCTTTATAGAAGAAAAACAATTCATCCACATTGTGAATGTTTTTTGTACGCCTGGCTCTTTCATCAGCCAAAACAAAACCAGTCATACTTCATATCTCATATCTGGTCACATTTATTGAGGCCACACTCACTCACCTCATCCGAGACTAACTGAGTGGAAATAAGAAGAAAAGGGTGGAAATAGAGATGAAATCTTACATACACACAGAGACACATTGACAAGATCAAAAGCTAATTTTAACATTCCCACACACTGCCTTTCGCTCAACCCCCTCCCTTCCACCCTCACTCCCTCAAAAAATCTGCCTCAGAGCTTCTGGAAGCAGGAAGTCAAGTATGGGATGCAGGAATAGTAAAGGATCTGAGAGATGAACAGGGGAAAGAAAAGACACCAAAGCACTTGTATTCCCCTACATAGGGGACATAACAACCCATCCCTTAATGTGCTTTAACGGCCCTTTATAGGTAAACAATACTGGATTCATGTGACAAATTATACAAAAAAAACACATTGCAGCCTAAAAGGAACATTTCTATATTCCATAAACTAATGCACAAGACCCAGACATGCACACACACACACACACACAGACCTTACTCGTGCTCTTACAGACACACAGAAAACTCTCTGTTTTCCTCAACCATTAAAGATAGAGGTCACGTGGCCATTAAAAATGGGTCAGCCTGGGACAGTTTTCCTCCAGAGATCCTATTTTTCAATTATTCAGAGCTCAAGCAACTCCAGTGTAGTGGGGAGCAAGGGCAGACAGAGCTCTCCGTCAGCTGTCAGAAGAGATTTAAAGGTGAACCCAAACAAAGATCCAGGTTCACTGCTAATCTCCACACTGACTCATCATATCCTAGTGCTACCATTCATTCATCACAACAATGGCAGACCTCATGTAATACTAATACTGGTAACAAACAGGTAATATCAAGCTTTTCCACTAAGGTCACCTGACATTTCATGTATAAATCCTAAGGGCTGGGATTTCCTTCAAACTGCTCCTGTATTACTAAAGCCAATCTTACGCTCATTCTCAAACACTTACTCTCATTTCAACAGTGTTGGACTTTTTACTTATAGTCTATATTAGGGTAAACTACACAGAAACAGCCCAATCTATATCACTAAGGTGTTTGTAGAAACATCGTTACTCAGCTATGCACCTCCTCTATGTACCCCCCTCATGTGCTCAAAGTTCACTTGCATCTATCATGATTTTAAACATGTAAAATTTTTGTAAGCTGCTTAATCTTAATTAGGGTCACAGGGAGGCTGGTGCCCATCTCAGACGATTCTGGAGAAAGGCAGGGTACACCCTGAACAGCTATTGAAGGGCCAACACACATACAGCCATTTACACTCACTCTCATGCTTAAGGGCAATTCGGAACCGCCAGTCAGTCTACTGTGCATGTTTTTGGACTGAGGAAGAAAACCTGAGTACCCAGAGGAAACCCACGCAATTACTGGGATAACATGCAAACTCCACATGGAAAACAATATGAACCAAAAAATATATATCAAATTTTTGTGTGCTTTTTTGTGCTTATGTTCCCATCTTATATATACTAAAACAGTGATGTGCCTCGGGCTCAGTGGATGCTGCTGATTTGAGTTCTCTGATGTTGCATCTCAGGAGCTATTCAGCAACATTCACCTTGCCTTCGGCACAATATTTTTTTCAATTGTCCTATTCTTACTGATTTTTTAAAAATCCTATTCCTACTATCATTCATAATACAATGGGCTTCATTTTGAGTTATCAAATTTCCTTCCTCTGGTCATCATGGGGAGTTTATACACGTGCCAGCTCAGGGAGTCTTTCCTTGCCACTGTCTTGCCTCTGGCTTGCTAAATATGAATTAAATCCAGACTTGTTTAAAATTACTTTGAGACTTTACAACGGTAAAAGTTATTTTTTTAAATGTCATAATTTATCATTCGCAGTATTTGCTATGCATGAGTCTGATTTGGGTGCTTTCAAAGCTGCAGAAATGGCCATGGGTTTTTTAGGTGCACCAGAGACCAGGCAGGAAAGCATGAGGGGACATAACTAATCACAAAGTGCCATGCTTAACCTGTTGAAATTACAAGCAGATGGAGGGCAGATCCCTGTGGTACAACCGTCTGTGCTACTACCTGCCAAACGTCCGCTGAAAGGTTGTGACCTCGGTCTAATTGATTTCCTACGGAATCTAGAGGTGCTACAACTCGTCATCAATCACACTCAACTCAAAGTCATATGATGAATCAGTCTGGCTTTCGAATGAGCAAGATTTATTCGATTTTCCACTGACACACCTACCAAACATAAAAAGAAGCATACACAGGAGCTTGCCATGCAATATGGACAAAACCAGATGTCTTACCACATCTGTCTTCTTCAGTTAAACGAGACAGCAAGAAATGATTAACTAGAGGTTGTCTGCTCAAAGCACACAGGTTAATCATAATAAGGGTACAAGCTCCTCACACTGCAAGTACACAGCACAATGTGGGAGTCTCCTGCAGGTTTGTTAAAGAGTCTCAGCTACTGTTACCATGAGCACCAGATGCCCCATAAATACCTAACCACCACCTCACATTCCACCTCTTTAGTAATGTAGGAGGCTAAAAAAAATTTTTTTTTAAACCCACAAGACCCCTATTGTTAGGTGTGGATATACAAATTACATTATGATCTCACCAAGATGGTGGGAGACAAGAATTCCTTGCATTCTACTCTATTCCTTTCTAGTCCAAAGTCTATTAACACTGATTAAAAATCAAATGTTGACCTAATTAAAAAACATGGCAACATTTAAGGGACATAACCGGGACTATTATGCTGCATTTTCACTGTTGGGAAAAAAAAATTGAGGGCAGGAATTACTGGCGGGCATAGGAGCGTGGGGAGGTAGAGGGACGAGAAAGAAGCCCATTGTTCCTACAGAACCAGTCTGACACAGGTATTCCATAAATAAGGCCGGCATTGTGTTAAACAGTGCATGAAAAAAGAGAATCAGGCAACGCTGAGACACCTGTTACTGGTGACCAAGACTCTAAGCCTCAAAAAGTATAACACCTTCTGATGTCTTGTTTAGAAAGTTTTATTTGCACCAAGATTAGGCCTTTGGCAAGCACAGTAATTGGTTTTAAGGAGAGTGCTCTTGAGTTGCTTTGACATTTTGCGGACTGAAACCAGAGAAGAGGATCATCTGATAATGTTTCTTTTACCGAGTGCTACACTCTACCCAGTTCCCATCCTTCATCTAAAGTCTCAATAACCACATTCACACAACTCATGTGTCCAAACCTTTTATTGCCCTCACCAAATTCTCAAGAAAGCTGCAATTTCCTGCACGCAAGCCAACTCCACAATAAAGAAAGTAACTACACACACTCTCCGCGACAGGCAATGAGTGGATAGGTGAAGACTGTTAGTGGCATAGCTTCCCAGTGGAATACTTTGCACGGCAACTCATGCTACGCTCGCCCAAGGCCTTTACACTCTTCTGGAACTGGGGCAAATCAGCAGAGATCCATTTATATACATTTACTGTCCAGTACTGCAGTGTTTTTAATAATCTTCCTCACTGTAAACAAGCAACTGGCCATTACGATCTAATAAAATTTAGAAAAATGAATGGCTGAAGGTCTGAACTTGCTGTTCGAAGACTGAAAACTCCAGGTTTAAGCCACAAAAAAAAAAAAAAAACCCAATGAGGAAAGATTGAAGGGGTGAAGTGGGGTAACAGAGATGACAAAAACAGAAACTAGCTATCTGTAAAACAAACTATTTGATTTTATCCTGTCTCACTGCTTACAAGCCTTGTTTTAATAATGGATGAATGTAATGTCCACCAATTACAAGGCTATTAAAGGAAACATTAACTTTATAGAAGAATCCTACAGCCGAGTGTGGGGTATATTACTTATAAGATGCTATTGCATGGAATGGCCTGGTAAGCTGCTGGACAATCCGTAGTACGAAACCATCAGCACCACAAAAACAAGCAAACAAACAAGTAAACAAACAAAAGAAATACCAGTGCCTGATTTGTTCGGTCCTTATTGAAAGCAATATAATAAATCCTGTAATCCAGTTACATCTAGGATTAGTTATGGTCATTATAATAATGCCTCTCTGTGTGCCACAATACACAAATGAGTGTTTTATATTAAGCATCCATCAAATGGTAAATAAATAAACAAATAAATAAAAACACATATAGTATTGCATTAAGGTATGTGGAATCGAGAGGTTTAGACAAGGACTTCTTCTCCGCAGCATTGAACTTCGAACAGGAAAACCATACTTCCAAGTGCATGTAGCCATTAAAACATCATCACTTATTCATACGGACATGCATAACACATGCTCACAAGAACAACACTGACCTAAAAAGAAGGGAATCACAGATTTCTGTTCCTCGGGGCTTTGAAAAAGTTCTCTAGTTCTCAACTTTGTACTGGTGAGGTTATTTACTCATTCACTCACTCATTCATTTGCTGAACCGATTGACCGTCCTAGGGTCGTGGGGATTCAGATGCCTATCTCAGCCGACACTGGGAGAAAGAGCTGTACACTCTAAACAGCTCGCAAGACCAATGATTATTCACACACTGAAATGATGTGAATTATAATAAAAAGTAAGGAAGCTCACATGTGCTTTGAATAATAGTGTTAGTATACTCACTGGTTTTAAGCCACAAAGGCCACCAGGCAAAGCCTTACGTTGCCTAAAATCGGATATGATCATTGAGCTAAAATACGATGTATTTTTAGTGTCCACATTAAAAAAAAACCTTACTTACTGTAATCAAATCACATTAATATGGATTATATTTAATTTTTTATTGTAGGAAAAAGAAATAGAATGACATGACGAACAGAGTCTTTGGCTGATTTTTTTTTAGTCCAAACTGTAGATTCGTACAGTTGATCAGTGAACGTTTTGTTGCATGTTTACGCAGTGTAAAAAACACCCTCTAGATATGAGCTGATATTTTTTATCCTATGTCACAGATACATCTGTAATGCATCATCAACAGTGGTTGAGAAGCTGCATGAACTAGTCACAATAATGAATGGAAAAGAGGTGGATTATTTACCCGATTACCGCATTTGGCTGATGTTTTTATCAAGTGTGACTTATATTTTTATTACATTGAGCAGCTGAAGGTAAGGGCCTTGCTCATGGGCCCAACAGTGGTACTGTAGCTTAACCCCCTGACCCTCTGATCAGTAACCCAGAGCAATAACCACTGAATTTCCATTAAAACATTGATTTAGACACATATACCGAATCTGATTAATATTACCATATTTCATTTATCCTAATTAAAAAACGATCCAGTCAGAAAATCGTCCAAAGTCGGAATATCGAAGAGGAAGCTGTTAGCATGACCCATAACAAATTCTAAACAATGCTATAATAATAGGGAATATTACTGCACATGTAAACATTCATTCATTCAGTCATTCATTTTCTAAGCCACTTAATCCTAATTATGGTCACGGGGAGGCTGGTGCCCATCTCAGCTGACTCTGGGCAAAGGTGGGATACACCCTGAACAGCTCGCCAGGCCACTGGAGGGCTAACACACATACAAGGGGCAATTCGGAACTGCCATTTAGCCTACTGTGCATGTTTTTGAACTCTGGGAGGAAACCGGAGTACCTGGAGCAAACTCCACACAGAAACAAGTCTGGGAATCGAATCCAGGACCTTCTTGCTGTGAGACAGACGTGCTAACCACTGCGCCACCGTGCTGCCTCACATGTAAACATACTGTTTGATAAAAATAAATAAAATGCATTGCTTAAAAATGGTTTCACTGTCAAGCTATTGACAGACATAACTTTTTAGACCTTTCCTTATTATCATGACTCACTCACACTGCAAAAACAAAGCAAAAAAAAAAAATCCTTGTAAATAGCATAAGATTCAAATGCCAGCCTGAGCTCATCTCTGCTGCAGTCCCAGGCTCCATAACCACTTCCCTAAAGCTTCAATTACTCCTAATATCAAATATCATTAGCATAATGTTGCCTTGTCTTATGGTAATGAGGCCTTACGATGACAATGATGCTCCCTAAATGACTGTTCTCATAATTACACAGCAATAAGGGAAGAAAAACACACACTGATTGTACAGATTGAAAGCATTCTGTTTAATTCCATAGCATCTACAATGCATTGTGTATTTATATCATTATGAAGGGGATTTATTTATTTATTTATTGCAAGAACAATTATTCATTCTTTTTGCAAGCATGTAACATTGTTTCTTTTTTTTCCACTCTGAAATAAGGAATTAATCCAGAGTTTAAGAGGAATCTCCAAGACAAAACAAAAAGTAGAAATTGCAGGATGCAACATAAACCCGAAAGATGTGTTGATTTCTTTCTGAATGATCACAGAACTGTCTCTGCATCCTCACTGTCGCTTCTTTACTGCATTACTCTACTCTATTCCCCATGAGATAAAATAAATGAATTGCAGACGTTTATTTAGACAGCAAGTGCTTCTTCAGGGTTTGGAAAAGTTTTTCATCACATTCCACCCCTTAACTGGCATAACCATGCTTGCCCTACAGTGGTGAAATTATTTAACTGATTTTATCACCACATAATTTGCATCCAAAAATAAAAACGTTAAACGTAAAACATATTCCCTATGGCATAATGCATAGCTAATACCAGCAAGTGCATTCGACACTGGTGGTCAGCTAGAAATGAAAAACGGCTGTCATTTTTCCCAGCAGCTGAAATCCAGCGTTCTAATTGAATCCGTGTGGAGAAACTAATGACTTGACAGGTGCTCCAGACGGCACCTCGTTATTTACGAAGGCAAAACCTACTGTGGTAGATGAGACATGCTTTATCAATTCAGACCATATGCAGAAAGAGTCTGCTGCATACTAGCAGTGTGCTCCACCAGACTGTTGAATGCTGGCAGGATCTAAGAGATGGACAAAGAAGGCTGTGATTTACACCAGATGGAGTCCTGCAGTGCGGTGTTGACCAAATGAGAAGTATGGCAGCACAGATATGACAAGAAAAGTGACATCCTGGGTCATTAGCAGGAATTTTGGTAAGAGCATATCGTGCCAGGCTGCCTGATAAGAAACTTGCTCTCTAAGGCCCAGTTACTCACTTGCTCACTCATTTGCCAATCGCTTAATCCTACTACGATCTCAGCCGACACTGGACGAAGGCAGGGTACACTCTGAACAGCTCACCAGACCACTAGAGGGCCACCACACACACACAACCAGTCACACTCACATCCACACCTAGGGGCAATCATCACACACAGCCAATTACCCTAATGCGCATGCTTTTGGTCTGTAGGAGGAAGCCGGTGTACCCAGAAGAAATCCATGCAAGCTCAGGGAGAACATGCAAACTCCACACAGAAATGCCCAAACCCTTGACTCGAACCCAGGACCTTCTTGCTGTAAGGCAGACATGCTAACCACTACGCCAGAGAGAATGGCAAATTTAAATTACTACCTCTGGATGATGGTTAACCTTAAACTACAGGTTATGATTAAACATTGTTTATACCGTATAATTTTTTTAAAATTCTGGGCTGCTGAAAATATAATCAGGACATGATTCATTTTCTATAACAGCAGCTCTAACAAATCTTAATGTAAATATTATATTAACACACTTGAGGTAATAAATCACTTTTTCTATATTAATACCTCCATCACAGAGACTTGTATTGAAGATGCTTTGCATAATCCTCAGCTAATAATAAACAGATGAATAATGAACATGCTGTTTGGTTTTCATTATATATTGTGACACCACACTTTCTGATTTCTCTGTACCATCACAAGCTGTGTTTTTATCTAAATAAAGTCAAGAAAGAGGAAAATGAGAGGCTGATGAGACAATGACAATGTTTTAAGGTGATATAATGGAAGTGATAACTGCAACTACCTCACATTGAGGATGTTCCAGAACATTACACATAACTATAAATGGATAAAAAGTATAACACACTATTCGTTAATAAGCCAGTACTTGTAAGTCTTGGCAAGCTCTTGTGCTATAGAAGGAACTACAGTAGAAGCAGTGTGTAAAGCTCCCGTGACATCACAGATTGTAGGTCAATCAGTAGGTGATGACGTCACATAGTGTGTAGGTCATGTGACATACTGGCGGGACATTGTGGGACAAAGAGACAGAGGGACCACAACGTTGGGCCCCACCAATGGAGCACCGCTAAGTGGTCTGACCTTTACGTGACATCCCATAATATTTTGAGACATGCGCTTTTTGTAAAACAATCAAATTGATCTCAATAATTCCGCGGCCTCATGCAACCCCATCTTATGTAATATAATTTCCCAAACTGCTTAATCCTTTATTAGGGTCATGGGGAGGCCGGAACCCATTTCAGCCGACTCTAGGTCAAGACTGGGTACACACTGAACATCTCACCAGTCATACAGATAACACACAACCATTCACACTCACACACACACTTGGGGGCAATTTAAAACAGTCAATTAGCCTAATGTGCATGTCTTTGGACTGTAAGAGGAACCCGGGACACCCCAGAGGAAACCCATGCAAGCACAGGAAGAACATGCAAACTCCACAAACAAACACCGTTGCAGGGCCCAGGGCTCAAACTTAAGAACATCATGAGCTATAATGATTGTTTTCTGTTAATGACATACCCTGTCATTTTGTTTTTCTCTCACTATGAAACGCTGCAGTTTATTAGTTATAGCCGCAGTAGAATAGAAATCATAGCAGAAAGAACAGAAATCATTATCTAATGACTCAGATGGCCAATTAGTGGCTACTTTAAAAGGTATAAACAGGAAAAACAGCCAATAAATAAGGGGTTTTAAAAATACATCAGGTAGCATCATATCGTTAAACCATCTCTGAACCGTTCCTTGAGAAACAACTGGAGTTCCTGTGCAAATTTCTGATAAACAGTAGTCTCTCTGTCACTTCATACTGACGAAGAGGTAACAACAGGATCTACGTGATAGAGCCTTACTCATAGACAAGTTCCCTAATCAGAGTACATCTGTGTGCGCTCCAGGGGAGTGACTAAGCCGGCGTGTAAACACCGAGTCACTCCACTATCTGTTTGTGTACTTCAATCACAGCCTCGTATCAGAGCAGCTGCACTGGGCAAACACAGCAGTGTTGAAGTGTCTAAAGGAAAAAAAAAAACCCTTCCTATTAGTCAGTGCTAACAAGGTCTAGGGGTGGGAATGGCCATGTGTGAGCGTGTGTAGGTCATTAACAAGTTCCCAGAGCTCTTCTACTATCACAGTGATGACTATTATGGAAGGGTTGCACTTTTTTATCGGTAGGACGTTGCTGACGGAAGACAATTTGACCACATTATTACCATAGGGTTCCTAGTTTATATACCTGTATTCTTCCTTTACGAAAATCCTAATGTTTCTAATGCCTTTAATGCATGCTCACACATACTCCATATATCCCTACAGAAGCAAGAGACAAAACAAAGAGGCGGGGGGACACAGTGGGAGAGATTCCCGGATACACATCCTCAACCACACTGAGGCATTTCACTGCCACAGCTCTTTCAGAGCCCCGACATTCTCTTTTAAATCACCCTCTTTTGTCTTCTCCTTTTTTTCCAACTTTGCTTTGAGACACCTGTGTCCACACCATAACATTTTGCAAAGCCTTTTGTAATGCAGGTACCAATTATTGCGCACGCACACACACACACACACACACACTCCCTGCAGCACATCATCACAGCAACTTCAGTCTTTTCTAAGACTAAGCTATAGTTTGACGATCCCTCGTTCTGCACACGTGCATTACATGTCATGTGGCACGCAGAACCTCAAACCTAAAAACTCGAACATTTTAACAGTGACATAAACTGATTGTTTCTGTTTCCTCAATAAGTACCACAGTTACAATTTAGGGCTACTTTGAATAACAACGGCTCAATGACCATCTGTCCTGTCCCGTAGTAAAAATGTGATCTACAGACAAACACTGGGCGAGAGCAGAGGGTGAGAGAAGACCCTATTGTAGCCAGATTCTGACAAGACATTACAGGGTGTTTATTTCAAAGGAACATCCCCCCATGTGGTAGCAAAAACAAAAGCAGGGTGGAGTTGGTGGGGTCAAAAGGTGAAATCAGAGGTCAGACTGAGTGGAAAATGCCCCCACAAACACAACTCCATCAAGAGAGGGCTGTGATTTGTTCGGGGGGGGGGGGGGGGGGGGGTGTACCGTCAGGAGACAACACAAACACAGCAGTGGATTACTGCTGAGAGTGACATAAAAAGGTCACAATGTGGCAAACCCATCCATCCATTTTTACCTCCATTCATTTGTACCTCAACGTAAGCTCAGCTTTTGGCTCTCTGGTGGCTTAACCTGAGTGTTAGTGTATACTTTTTGATTTGTGTACACTGAATATTAAGGGAAAAAGACGTGATTGCACTGCAATTCAAACAAAGGAAATCTCACAAGCTTGGTTTTAGATTCCCCCACCCCCTGCTCTGATCACCTTACCTCATTAGGCCTAACAAGAACACAGGCTCATGGTCAACAATGTCCTTTCTTTATTTCATGATTCTTCAGATTTTTATACACATGCACTGGGGTAAGGCAACACGGGACTGGTCCATTTAAAGTAAGCGCTACATGTAGTTCACACAGGATAGGCTAGTTATAGTGTTGTCATCAGAAGAGGCGTGGCTAGTTACAATGCAACAACCCTATGCAGGGTCTCTGATTTCTACACGTGCTTTTTGGTTTAAAGAAAAAAAGTAAACAAAGAGTGTGTGCCTCACGAATTTTACCTAACACCGAACTTAATTGCAAATGCTCTCTTCAATTTTCTATTATCAGCGACTGACATTTCGTTACTAATCATCTCATTTTATTGCTGGTGCTACTTCCTGTGTGTATACATGCATATATTCATGCAAAGTCTTGTTTCAGAAAGCAACATATTTATATTAGGCCATTTAATTAGTTATGAATGATATGTATCGTTGTATAGTCATATCCACTTTTAACAATTGTGTTGACCTCATATTTTGGGGATTTGCCAGGCTTCTGAAAGTACCATTTTGCAGGAGAGGTTCCTTTTGTCCCACAGATGTCAGAGTAATCAGATTACTGCAAACTGATAAGGGCACTTTCAGAGTCAGTGTCACGGCAGCCTTTGACAACCCTCTATAAAAAAGAAAGACTTGGACAGTAAAAGGCAGAGGAGGTTTTTCTTTTTTTGGCCCATCTGTCACGGTTTGACAAAGCATCCACACGTCTTTTCTAAACAGTCTCTTCTAAAAGCTTGCTTGTCGTGGAAAAGGGACTGATGTCTCCTCTTTGTGCAGTTATCTCTAGCTTTGAGGAGGTGAGACATAATAAATGATCGGCTTTGAAGATGGACAGATAAATATATAAAGAGATTTATGCAACGCATTTCCTGAATCTTTCACCCTCATCCTTTCCATCGCCATTTCATCTTCTCTTCTTTGGAGCCCCGTTCCTCTAAAATGCAGCCAGTGTTAGACATGAGCAATGAATAAGTCGTTTGAATTTACTTGATAAAAGTCACTGTTACATCTTTAAATGCATCACTATTCTTTTTAAACACTTAAGCCACATGAAGCCCAAATAGAAATGGGTTTTGCTAGGGCTGATTACGTATAAGGTGAAACAACGAACACCTTAAACTGGCTTCAAGAGGAAGCTAATAACTATCAGAGGCAACAAACCTCCAGCTAAAGGTATAAAAGAAGTGTTTGCTCATATGTTGCACAAGTCCTTTCTTGAGCAGTTAAGTGTCATTTGGGAGTGTCATTTGGGAGCTTTTATGTCGAGATTCCCTGAAGAACTCATGAAAAAAGGCAGCTGGAGGTGAAACAAAAGACATTATTATTTAATTTCATTATTTTTTATATGTGGTTTTTAATAGTGTAAGTTATTTAAGAGCGAACAGAAAAGAATGAACAGCAGGTGGATTAAGCTTTTTCAAAATACAAAACACTGTATGTTAGCAGCCTCCATGTTGGATCCTATTGTATTACACTCCACAAAGCAAACTGTTTAGGACTGTACTGTTTCAGCCCTTTCGTTCATGCCATTATATTTCCACTGCTAATGGATTATCAGGATTATAGGCCTCAGGGTGGCAAATAAAAGCCATGAAGAAAATGAGCCTTATTTGGCACACACAATTTCATTGAAGCTTAGGAACCTGAAATTAAACTCAGTCATTTTGTATGTGTGTGTGTGTGTGTGTGTGTGTGTGTGTGTGTGTGTGTGTGTGTGTGTGTGTGTGTGTGTACTTTTTTCTCTCCACAAGATCGCTCTGATGACTACCCAGCCAGGCTCGACATCATAGAATCTCTCAAATGAGTTAATCAAACACAAACAGAGAGCCTTTTGTAGGCATGTTAATTGCATTTCCACATAAAGCTTGGGACAAAGGCCTGGTGAAAGGAGACAGGTATAGGCTAAGTGCTCTGCTCTTGTGTACTCCTTTGCGCATGTCCATACAACAAACATGAAGAAACCGTACAGCTTTACATCAAAAGCCTGGTTGTTTGCGCATACCGATATTTATAGCCCTTCTCCCTTCATAGGGTTAAGCCAGGCTTTATTAGTCTAAAGTGCTCTATACAGAGATGACTAAGTGTGACCCAGTGGAAACCCATATTATCAGACTTTGGTGTGAATCAGTGTTGTACCATGAAGGAATTTCATCAGTTTGAGAGATTATTATGTCCTTTTGGAGACTTTGCCAGAGTGTAAAGCCTTTGGTAACTTTAACAGACTTGAAGTAGGATTTTCTTCTCCATGGATTAGACGGATATCCATGGCACACAACAGAACAAATAAAAAAATTAGACAATTAAAGTATTTAGCTTCAAAGCAGTGTGATTCGTAGACAGTGGAATAGAGTGAAATCTTTGTGGCCCCTGAGTGGCGTGTCGACAAGGGGCGCCTCTATAAACCTGACGATCACAGGTTCATCCCAGAAAATTATTTATGCGAGCCATGTTGCAGCCTTGGAGCCTTAAAGCCTGGTTGGGCTAAGCCAGTAAGTGGAAAAAAAGTTATCTGGAGAGTCAAGGTGCAGAGACATTGCCAGAGCATGTGTGTGCTTATAGCTTAAAAATATCTATATGTATAGCTGCTATTTTTGAGCAATAAACAAACACCAGTATATTCAATATTTGGGGAAATTGTGCTTAATGGAGTTACTGGTGACTTCTTCAGGCTATAATGTATATGAATTTAGTATTTAGAAGGTACTGCATATCCACAGAGATTTTGTGCTGTACGTTAGCAAGTTTTCAGCAGTCTGTTAAAGGTTGGTTAGCAAAATCCTAGCAAGTTTCTACGCCGAATAAATTTGTCATTCCGATTGTGTTTTTCCGGCGCAATTTGCAGACATGAGGCCAGAACCAGACAAGGCAGGCTTATGAATGAGTAAATGACAAAATGTAACCTTATGAAAATAAGCATGAAGTACAAGTGTTCCCGAGATTAAAACTGTATTGAGTGAATAAATATCTTTTGCTTTCTTACCGTTTTTTTTTGGAAAAATAAAGTCGTAAGGCGAGCTGTAACCTGACCTGAATGGTGAACTCATCAAAAAATATGACAAGTAAAAGATTTATGGTTTACCAAGAAACTTGACAGGAAACCAGAATGAAAAGAATGCAATTTGTTTATAAAGTATACATTTATTGCGAGATGCATTTTGTTTTTTCATCATTTTCTCAAAACATCGATGTATATGTAGCAATCTTTGACCTGCTCGCTCTCCTGTCTGGCAGTACAGCGCAGGATGATGGAGTAGTGGCACCGAGATCAGGAAATGATTGTGCTGCTGCACTTCATCTCCTTCAGCCTCCCAAGCTTGTGTTCACGTTTTGATGAACAGACTACAACAATACACCGATTCTAAGGCACCACAGTCCCTAAATCCCATAACACCTCCCTCTTTTAGTGCACTTGAAGCTCCACTGGTACAAGACTGCAGCTAATCTGTAGTGTCATTCATACTCTGAGGACCGACTGACCCCTTCCTCCTCCAGAGAGAGTCAAGTGAGGCCAGTCATGTCTCTACTCTGCTCATAACTGCTGGATAGGCAGGAAGTTTAAACGAGGGAACAAGAAAATCAGCTTTAAATGGCATTCCGCGAGCTCACTATGGCAAAAGAAAAGCCTGGAAGATTGTGAGTTGAAATCCTAAGAATGTCGTAGCCACTCGTGGCTAGGGGCAAAGAAAACGAAATTGGTTATGCTCGCTGAGTGGAATGGATGGCATGCACTCGCTCTCCTGTCAATCACAGGAACACCGCAATCAAGGTTGTCTGTCAGCTCATATATGTTAAAGAGTGTAAATAGCGCCTTCCTACATGAGCATGAGTAGCAGTTAAAAAGAATGCAGTTGGCCGGATTAAAATGTCTCAGGGGAAGCATGTGTTAGCTGTCATTTTCCCTGTTGGTGGCTGCTGTATGATAGGGGAGAGCTGGCTGGTTGGAAGGATTTGGCAGGTGACCAAATTATGAATAAAATGGGTTGGGGTGGCATATGGGCAAAGGCGTTTCATAACACAAGAAAAATAACATGTCACATGTAGAAAAAAACAAGCAAGAGTCACGTACATACTGTAAAAATGCCTGTTGCAGGTTCAGGAGCAGTATTTTCTTCTTTAAAATGCAATCCATGCTAGATTAAAAGAAAGAAGTGAGATGCCTGACTCAAATGTGGTTACTGTGATGAAAAATTCCTGTAATACTACTGATTTTCTCCCTAGAGCCCAGCTGCTCATATCACCTTATCACATCTGCAAATTCAAGCTTATTAAATGAGGGGAAATTAAATCCTCAAGGCTGGAACACAAATAAATTCACATGTAAATAAAAAGCATGGTTTTACTGGCACTTTATTCTGAAATGGATCAACCCAAATGACCAGTAAAAAAAATCTCTCTCCAAGGAAGATATTATTTTCTTTTTCTCACGGGCTAACACTGAGGCCTAAGTAAGCGAATCTAAACCACAACACCTGTGACTGACTGCTAATAATCTAGCGAGTAAAAACTAGACTCCCATCGAAGCAAGAAAAGCTGTAAAGCTGTGAGTTACTATGGAGTGGCGTTCAGTGTAGGATCGCCCTTTTTAGCAAGATCATTTTTCATTTGAATAGATGGGGACAGATGGATTGGGCCACTGCAAGCCTGATCTGAAAGGATGCATGAGCAGACGAGGGGAGAGAGTAAGGAGGACTTGATTATGTGTGGGCATTGAGTACCGGCTGGTCCTCCAGAGCACATATGAAGTCCGGGCCCCATTCCCGAGTACTCTACTGTAGAAAACGGGTTGTCATTCAAGACAGGGTCAATTGTTCATTTCTCGAATAGGAAACCAATGCTCTTAGATCATAGCACAAAAGAATGAAGACATGGGGAGGAGGGAAGAATGAGGGTGCAAAAGGATAGATCACTTGAACTTGCTTCATTGTCTCCATGTAAATAAGCCCTGATCAAGATTCCAGCAGCATTCCTGCATCTAATTCAATCTGTGCCGGCATGGCCAAGTGACGAAGAAATACAGGAGGAAGAAAGAGTGTCGTGGGTGAAATAGGTTTTAGAAGGGAAGCTGCATATGCACAAACAGATGAGGAGTGCCATGCAACATGTAAGTTTTTTGTTTTTCATTAAAAAACTGAGCTATTTTCTTTTCAAGGTCAGATATTATACCCATTTTCAGACCTATATTTTTCAGTTTGGACACCAGTATAATTCCTTATTCAAAAAGTCCACAGTTCTTTAGCAAGCTGCTTGTCCGCCTCCCCCCAGAAACACTGATTTTGAGTATGTGCGCTGAATGGCCTGTTTGGCTTCCTCCTCCTATTTATGATTTTTCAGCTCTCTGTGCCTACTCTAATCTGATTGTTTGCCTGAAATCATCACACTCAGTGCACTAGGAGGCAGATTGGGATGGGCAGAGATACCACCGTGCATTGGGGTGAGGGGGCAGGGGGAAAAGCCAGCTGACATCATTATTTGACACTCTGGCATCATCTAACATGACTATTTAACACTAAAACATTTAACACTGTAACAACAGTAATGGGTCAAAAAAAATTGGAAAAACCATAATATATCTTCTTTAACTTTGGTTAACGGCTTGCTATATTACTCACAATGCCATTTGACTACCCACTATAGTAAGTAGTATTATTTTTCATGCCTGTATACTGTGACTGCTGCAGCAGTGCTTTAGTACTTTCAGCTCTCTCAAAAGAACATCTCCATTCTCTCCTCAGAGTTCATATTTCAAACCTCAACTGACTCGTTAGTCCTGCTGCCAACACCATTGTACTTGTCCTCTCGTATATCGCTAACTCGTGTAACTGTTTCATATAGCTGTCTCCGCTCTTCTACGCCTTCACCCAGTGTTGGCTGAGATAGGCTCCATCCTCCCCGTGACCCTTATAGTAAGATTATGCGGTTCAGTAAATGAGCGAGTGAGTGACGGTACAAGTGCTTGGTTAACAAGTACACCCTGAAGGGTACTCCAAATGTCCCCCTCAGCCTGCTATTCAGCCCCTCAGTCCCCTCCCCCATGTGGTCAGTTGGTGGCCCCTTGGCTAGTCTGTTGCTCCTACACTGTGACAAAGCATAATTCTCCAGACCATTAATAACAAAAGTTAGTGAGATGGAAAGAGGAAGTTGTGCAGGCAGAGGAAATCCTTAGAGATAGAATAGTTTTAGGTAGCAGTAGGTTAAAAGGGTGTTCCAGAACAATATAAATAATTAGAGCCAGACAATGTATGACAATCAAAAGTGAAATATATCTCTTATCATTGACTGTATGAACTCAAGTCTTTCCTGTTCTCTTGATATAAGTGGTACAACTCCCCCCCCCAACACACACACACCCCACCCGCTCTCTGAGAAGAGTTGCCATTTTAGGAAATGGAATTTATAAAATGGAAGCATGCACTCACCTGCCCTGGACCTAACCCATACAGCCATATCTACTGCCTCAGGTGAACACACACACACACACACACACACACACACATACACACACACACACTCATACATATGTGATCACACACAGGTGCAACAAACATACTCACTTTTGATAACATCAGTCTGGACCAAACTGTATCTACATGACCGTAAGCTCACCGAAGCACTGGGGAATTCCACAGGAATTGAGAATGCATTTCCACTCACCCTACATCGACTCGCAAATCCTACTTAATGGTTTAATTGCACAGCTTTGCCTCGGCAGCGCACAAAGACCTTCCAAAACTGGGAACTGCAAAGCCAAGAAAGCTAAGAACACATCTAGAAGAAATGGTACTGTAGATGAATTACAAAGCAAGATATGATTTGTGAACCTGAAGAAAATGAAGAATTCTGATTTTGTTACCATTCAGAGAATACTAGAAAAAGAGACAACCACAATCACAGTACGATGGCATAGTGGTTAGCACATCCGCGTTATAACAAGAAGGTCCCTGGCTCGAGTGGTAGACCTGTGAGCTGTTCGAGGTGTACAGTGCCTTAGCCCAGAGTCGGCTGAGACAGGCTCCAGCCTTCCTGCAGCCCTCATAGATAACAAGCAGTTTGGCAAATTGATGGATTGATGTATGCCTTCTCATTTGTGCAGTTATCAAATCAGCTAATAATGCAGCAGCAGCACAATGCATAAATCATAGAAATACAGTTTTAGTTAATGATCAAACATCAAAATTTAAAAAAAGGGTGAACGATTTTAAGTATTTCAGAAACTACATCCAAGGTGGCAGAAAGGATACACTTAGCATGGACATACAAGATAGCCACCTCTATTTTTGGAATTTTTAAATAAAGAACAGTATCTATGTATGCACTACTTGAAGAATAGTGAGTACCCTTACTGTCCTGGTGTAACTATAGCAAGCTTAGCTTTCTGGCTAATGTTTAGAGTTCCTATCATTCTTAACTCGGTGGTGACTTATGCAGCATTCGTAACGCAGTGTTAGTGAATTATTTCCAAGCTGTAATAATATTATTGCCATGCGATGGCCTGGCGAGCTGTCCAGGGTGTAACCCGCCCTTGCCCAGAGTTGGCTAAGATGGGCGCCAGCCTTAATTAGGATTAAGTGGTTCAGAAAATGAATGTATGAATGAATGATATTATGTAATATATAATATGACAAGGTGTTTTCTGTGACTTTCATAAGTTATAGTGTAATGATTTATTAGCTAGCTTGTTTTTGTGAGTTTTTATCCATTGTGTGTTTTTTGTCCACCATTTTGTTTGGATAATAATAAATAAATATTTTCCCGAGATAGTGAGCCAATCACTTTGCGCCACTCTTAGGTGGTATACTATTGTCAGTTACTTTCTAACGAACCTGTGAATTAATTAAACAATGTTGTATTACAAATGGGCAGTACAGTGGCGTAGTGGTTAGCACGTCTGCCTGACAGCTAGGTCCTGGGTTCGATTCCCAGCTCGGGCGTTTCTGTGTAGAGTTTGCATGTTCTCCCTGTGATTGCGTGGGTTTCCTCTGGGTACTCCGGTTTCCTCCCACAGTCCAAAAAACATGCACAGTAGGTTAACTGGCTGTTCCAAATCACCCTTAGGTGTGAGTGTGAGTGCGGATGGTTGCGTGACTGATGGCCCTGCGATGGCCTGGCGAGCTGTCCAGGGTGTACCCTGCCCTCGCCCAGAGTCGGCTGAGATGGCCGCCAGCCTCCCTGTGACCCTAATTAGGAATAAGCAGTTCAGAAAATGAATGAATGAATGTACAAATATTATCAGGTCTTTTGGTGATTTTGAAAGAGGATATTCTCTGAAAGGATTACGGCACAGTTTGACATGAGGCTGTGGATGTGAATAGTATGATCTTATAAGGTATCTCAGTTGCTAATAATAATGTTCTATTCGTGCCTTTTGTTCATTTCTGAGTGATGATTCTGAACAGAGCTCTGTCTAGAGCTGTGCTGGCACTCCAATATCTCCACTCCAGAATGCTGATACAAGTGCACCTTTTCCTTTCCCATATCATGCATGCAATTGTGTGCTTTTGCCAGTGCAGATAGAAAAGGTCATGACAAATTTAGCATTACAAAGGATTTTTTCCCCTCCAAACTGCACATAAAGGTTGTGCTTCTGTCCATTAGTGTAGAACAGCTAATATAATATGATTTAAATTCAGTTTATCTGTACTGTGCGTTTTACACTAGTCACAGGGCAGGTTAAGAGAAATCCAAATGTAGATTTATATCCCTGATAAGCAAATTAGAGAAAACATCCCTGAGTCGACCTTGAGAGAATTCAGACTCGAAAAGAAACATCCTCCTTTGGGTGGCACCCGATAATGGGATTAGAACTCACTACATGATACAGATATAGGAGAGTACAGGCACATGGTGTGAGTATACTGTAAGAATACTCAGTATGAGCACGCTGTATAGTGAATAGGTGTACTGTTTATTATTCATTCATTAAGTGATTTTCTAAGACGCTTAATCCCCATTAGGGTCGCAGGGAGGCTGGTGCCAATCTCAGCCAACTTTGGGCGAAGGTGGGGTACACCCTGAACAGATCGCCTGGCCAGCGCTGGGCACTGTTTGTTATGATTATTAATATATATATATTTTTTATATATATTGAGTGTTGAGCGTTTATTGAGTGTTGATAGTTCAGGGTGACATATGATCATATGTCTGATCATATGTCACCCCGAACTATCAACACTCAATAAACGTAATGAACTTGTGTCTTCCTGCCGCCACAGAAACAAAGCCCTCCTAGGTAACAC
>JAOUQZ010000017.1:7600628-7611301 GCA_028564935.1 Neosilurus hyrtlii
GATAGATAGATAGATAGATAGATAGATAGATAGATAGATAGATAGATAGATAGATAGCTTTTCCCAGTAGTTAAAAAAAACTTTTTCCGGTAGCTTTCGAAAACTTTTTTTTTTCAGGAACTGTAAACAAAAGCTACAGAAAATTAGTTTTTCTCATAATTAAAACAATGGCACTTATCTGTGTTTAAACTCAAACTCTTCAAATGATCATGGAAAAGCAACTGCCACATAATGCACCGCGGTTATTGCCGGTAGACATGACTGTTGGGAGTATGCATAGATGATCCCCACGTCTCTCAGGCAAATACATATTTGCTCCGCCTATATTTTCTGCATGAGACCACCTCCAAAATCCATCCGAATGGTTATAGACTGGCTGCGGTAATCCCAGTCATCAACAGGCTACGTAAGACCTATGCTTAAATAAGATAATTCTGTATCTCCCTACAGGCTGTAGTAATGGCTGTGATGGCTGGTTATCTAACATGTCAATTAAATTGCCTTTCTGTGTAAGTAGGTATTATGCAAAGCCTGATAGAAAAACTGGAAATGTGGACTATTCAATTAAGATGAAACTTGCCACACCAAAGCAAATAAATTAAAGTGAGTGCATTTTTCAAAATGCAGTGTAAATATATAACAGATCTAAAAGTGATGATAGAATATAAGAATACAGGGAGAGAGATAGTTTTGTCCTCTGTAAAACTGATGGGTTTTGGGATAAGAATAGCTGAAGTGAGTCAAGTCTGCTTGACAGGTACAGACCTCAGTTTTGCACCTGGTGCTTATTACACTGATGGCTTTACAGCCTGGATTCCAGTGTAATTACAGGTATGCATAGGCAAGATTGGTGAAAAGAACTATGAGAATAATGGGAACACATTCTTCAGCTAGGGCTGTATGATTCAATTCCTGGACATGATAATGGATTTCAGATATAGGAACTGGGTACTAGATATAAACTCTGACATGCATGCAAGTTTGGACATTTGGGGAGCTTTACATCCCAACAAACAGTCCAAATCATATGATTATTCCGCAATGCTCCTTGATGAGCACTGCCCAAAAGACACAGTACCCACAGACTCAGGCCCAAAAAGGGAAGTGGATGCTTTTCTTTAAAATACACCAGCCAGACAAAAAACAAAACAAAACATGACTCATATTTTGCTGGAATGATTTAACCTTTATTACAGCACATAATCAACATTGCATTGTTGCTTCAGTTGGTCACGTCAAGGCTCAGCAACATTATGTGGCAGTCGGTTGATCTGAATGTACTGAATGATCAGGTTATCACATCAGTGGGCTTTTTTCCACTGATGTCATGAATATAAATTTGGGGCTCAAACAGTGAGGGGTGATTCACAGAGCATGAGGAATCCTGACCCCAACCCTGTTAAAAGTCTTTGGGATGCGCCGGAGATGATTTCATGGAGTGGTTCCATTTTCTCATCATTATTTCATGATGTCAGTCAAAAATGCACCCAGCTTTGGGTTTATTAAGATTGCCGAAACAATACCTTGGCCATTCCGTTCTGTAATCAAGGCTAAAGGAGGTCCAACAAAATATCCCAGTGCGCAACTTTTTTCAGGCTGGTGAACAACATAGTAAAAACAACATTAAAATTACATTTATTAATTCTTACATCTTTAGTAACAGTGTTATCCTGGTCAGAATCATGTTGTCAGAGATGTTCTCTGGAGGCAATCACTGGAAACAAACTAGGAGTATAGCCTTAATGAGAAGCCAGTTCATTTCAGGTCACCAAGCACACATACATTCACACTCTTATTTATACATAGAGGCAATTTAGCCTAGTCAATCTACCTTCCACCATAGGGAATGAAACTGGAAAACAGGATAACCCACATAGATACAGGGAGAATATGCTAAACACCATACAGACAGTATTCCTGAGCTCAGAAACCCTGCAAGTTGGTACTATGGCATCAAGTACAGGTATAACGTCCTCTTATTTCATTTTGGTATTACATCTGTGCATTCTTTTAAACACATATCATAATTCTGATGTTACAGAAGATGTTAAAAGTTATAAAAATAAATTAAGACTCTATAGGATTGTTTCTGAACACTAAGTATATCCCCACTTCACCATAAATAGAGTCTTGTTCTTATATGTATCATAATGGTACACAGAAAGGTTCCCAAATCTTGAGTTAAAGTACAGTCCATCTAAATGCTCCCTTGACAGGACATTGGCTGGACTCCTGAATAGAGACACCATGACACACCAAGGACCAAAGGAAAACATCCAGACATAAAAGCCAGAGAGAAGGAGCATGGGAAGGAGCTAGCATCCTTCCATAACTGTCTCCGGACCCCCTACCAACAAACATCATCAACATCCTGCAGATAGGACAATCTGGAAAAGCTCATGTCCAGCAGATAGGACATGCTGACACGCAGTTAACAAGAACACAGGCACTGTACACCAAGCAGCACATCTGAGTACAAGTTGAGAACAGCACTGTTACCATTAAACATTTAAAAATAAATCCATCTGAAACATCTCCTATTTATTTTATTCAATCCATTTATATTCAGCACTCATTTTTGCTATGGTTCAGTTATACTGGAATATATTCACTTTAAATTAAGTTGCTTTAAAAGAGGCTAAACAATCTTAAATCTGTGGAGGTAAGAAATGGATGTCATATCAGGGATAGTCCATAATATGGAGAGGAGTTAAAATCAGGTGCTTTGGTGTCCATTGACCAAAAAAAAAAAAAACAACAAAAAAAAAACCAACAGAAAAAAAACCCTAATAATAATAAATACATTGATAATAACTGTCAGGCTCTGTTAAGAAAAAAATCCTTTTAATACTCATATAAACTTTCTATTTAAGAAAATATCCTGCTGAGTTCTTACATATAAGCCTACTGAATAAAAATGAGCAAATTAAACAGCAGCAGATGCCCCATTAGGCAGAACAACTAATAAAGTTTGGTTCATTTCTAGGAATAGACTCCTTATCTTTTAACCGAAGATGGTTTTGCTCTGATTTGCTTGGGGTTCTCATGGACGGCAGGTAATGGCAATCGAATCTGCACAATTTTGTACTTCCTCCCCACCAGAAATTACAGCGAGAAAGTAATTCAGATTTGGGTGTCTGTAAAACTTGGATTGCACTCTACCTCTACAAGGCCCCAGTACACAACGGAAAATCCCACGAAATTATGTTGCACATTTACCAACACCAGCCCACCTCGGCTTCCTGGTAAACATCCTGTTTAAAAGCTCCCGTTACCGTATGGTCCTTCCTTACTATGTGCTTATCACCTGCAGCCATTACATCAGACTGAAGAAGTTCTTACCCAACCTCACCCCAATCACCAGAACTAGCTAATTTAACAAAAAAAACATATTGTGTATAAACTGAATTAGAGTTTTTTATAACTGATTATGAACCTGAAACTTTACAAATATATTCATTCACTCATTCATTCATTCACTTTCAAAACCACTTAACTCTACTATGGTTACTGTGAGGATCTCAGCCAATTCTGGGTACACCCTAAACAGCTCGCTAGTCTATTGCAGAGTGAACGCAAACAATCATTTACACTCATATCAAAGAACAACCCCAATTGAAATCAATACAAAAATGATTCCAATTAAGAATATGGTTTCAAATTTAACTACAAAACTTTACTTAACTTTACTAAATAATTTTTACTTTTAATTTTCACTGAAATAAAACATGAAATTCGTCCATCCATAAATCCATTTCCTGGTGCTTTAATTTTTTAATCCTAATTAGGGTCGCGGGGAGGCTGTCGTCCATCTCAGCCGACACTGAGTGAGGGTGGGGTACACCCTAGACAGCTCGCCAGGCCATCGCAGGGCCAACACACATACAGCCATTCACACTCACACCTAGGGGCAATTTGGAACAGCCTACTGTGCATTGTTTTAGACTGAGGGAGGAAACCAGAGTACCCAGAGGAAACCCACGCAAGCACGGGGAGAACATGCAGAAATGCCCGAGCCCGGGGAATTGTCCCCAGGCCTTCTTGCTGTGAGGTGGACAAGCAAACCACTGCGCCTTTCCTTTTGTAGAACATTCATGCAAACCAAATTTAACTCGAATCAAACCGATGATGCAGATTACCCCGCAATTATTAACTGAAAAACACAAAGATGAATTTCAACTTATCTAATCTCCCAATCTAAAAGTTTTCCATCAGAATCAAGCATCGACAGATTAAGTCATTAACCAAAATGAAACTGAGGGAACAAAAATAAATAAACTGCTGGGCATGAATGATCTCTGATTAGCCACACTGGACACAGCTGTGACTCTTTAGTATTAAGTCCAAGTTGGAATGCAGTCACAGATCTCAGGGAAGCCGTATCCCACAAAGCCTCGTGCTTTGGTCTCTGTTCAGCCTTTTGTGTCTGGAATCTAAGGGCTTTTCCGGTTCACTTCGCGTTTAAGACATGAATACGGAGCGACCAAATAAGTACTTCCTCCTCATGGGTGGACCTTGACTGAATATTAAACCATGCTATCGTAAAGCCTTAAAGATACAAGCGAACTCACAGACAGTGTATTAAAGATACTTAAAAAGACAATTTGTTCAATATTTCAACCCATTCAAATGAAAAAGCTTTCTGCTTAAATTGTTTCATGGTTGTTCTATGGACATGTTGGTATAAGATAAGTTGGTAGAACTGGGCTAAAAGGATGATGACTGAATCACTAAATACAAAAATACACGTTGAAGTCAAACACACATTCTGGTATTAATGACTAACCACGAGTTGAGGCACAAAATTCCAAAAATACAGTGAACTTAAATAACCCGGCCATACGTATAGAATAAGTGACTACAAATGAAAATGGAGGTGAGGTGCGGGAAAGAGCTTCTGACACTTCTTTGTATTTCGTTCCTTGTCTTTCACAATCTTTTTATTCCAAGTCTTAATTCCAAGCAGGCTTGCAATGTTGAGGATTTTAATTATAATCTTTAAAAAAAAAAAGAATACCACAGGAGATCACAGGACGCTGGCAAACAGGTGCATTCCAGTCCTGTGTCACTGCATTTCTTTTCTCTTCTACACTTTAATTATCTTTTCTCTGTCCGCTTCACTTCTTTCCTAGCTATCTGCTCACTCTATTTTGCATTACACCCCCCCCCCTTTAATTTACAATCCATGCTGAGCATTCCAGCAATGCACCATGCAAAGAGTAGAGAACTAATCACTACAGTCACAGTCTAAGTCTCCAGCATTTTATAATCTGTTTCGTACTGACCCTTATTATTAAGTATTATTTCAACAAGAAAGGTTTTCCAAGCATACAGTATGATTGTCAAGTATTATTGCTGAACAATGACTGTTTTAGAATTTTTACTTTTTTTTTTGCATGTGACTAGCAATCTCTGAGCACATCGTATTCGGGATTCTTTTGATGATATACACATGGTCGATCCAGGAAAAATTCCAGCGACGCCACAGAAATGCCTTCATCTTCAGCTTCCGAGTGGTGCAGTGGCATGGAGCGCCACTACCACTCTAGAGTTTGTGATTTCAGATTGAGATGATGATTTGAAATCGCAAGCTAATTGGCTGATCTCTCAGGGAGGAAAGGATGGAATACACTCGCTTCTCTGTCACTTGAAGAAATTTCAAACATTCAAGGACATCGGTGAGATTAAGCATACAACGGTGTGGAAAGTGCTTGCCTCCGAGTGTGTTAAGTAAGATGTTGCATGCCTTCCTGGTTGGTGGTGATCATATGATAGGAAGAGGGAATCAGCTATGACTAACTGGGGAGAAAATCAGGATATCCCCCCGAGAAATAAATAAATCTTTAATAAATAAATAAATCATCTTATAATCAAACAGTAATTTCAGATCTTAACAATGCCACAGCCATCCAAAGCTGGATGTTGCTCTCTCTCTCTCTCTCTCTCTCTCTCTCTCTCTCTCTCTTTCTCTCTCTCTCTCTCTCGTCAATTGCAGCAACATTAGGTGATGGTAGATGTTTAAGAGTTCATGTAAAATATGAGGGCAAAGAGTAAATAGCAGCAGTTTTGAAAAGACCTAGCTGGCTTCACATGTCTTCAAGAAAGCATGTGTTGGTTTTAAACCTGTCCAGCTGTAACTAGAAATTATGCACACTGTCCAAATCAGTCACCTCATACACACCCACTTTCAAAACCACCACCACTCATAGACCCTTTCCAATTTTGCCCCAGTCCTTGACCTGGAGTCACCTGTACCATTTGACCCCTGCGATGGCCTGGCGAGCTGTCCAGGGTGTACTCTGTCCTCGCCCAGAGTCGGCTGAGATGGGCCAGCCTCCCCGTGACTGTAATTAGCATTAAGCGGTTCATAAAATGAATGAATGATTTAACGCATACGCACCCACTCACTCATTTGCTGAACTTCTTAATCCTACTAGGGTTGTGGGGAGGCTGGAGCTTATCACAGCTGACACTGGACGAAGGTGGGGTATACCCTGAACAGCTCACCAGAGTTTTGCAGGTCATAACATACACAACCATTTACACTCACACCAAGGGGCAATTTGGAACAGCCAAGTAGCCAAATATGCATGTTTTTTGATTGTGGGAGGAAAGCAGAGTACCCGGACAAAACCCATGAAAGCACAGAGAAAACATGCACACTCTACACACAGTTTCACCGGGGTTGGGGCTTCAACCCTAGACCTTTTTTGCTGTGAAGAGGTAGTGACCACACAACAAGGGAAGAACATGCAAACTCCACACCCTAGTACCTTCTTGCTGTGAAGCGGACATGCTAACCCCTACTGTCCTGGATACTATATCCTCTTGGCTTTTTATATAAACTGATTATTTTAACCTTTATTACAACTGTTGGTTAAGCAAGCTGATCATTAGAAGGTCACATGACCGTGAAATATTTGTGGGCTTTGCCTGTGCTGGAAGCTTAATGACGTAATATCCAATGCAACTTCTCTGACAAGTACCTTTAAATACTGTTCTGTATTTTAAACACAGTCAATACGTGGTGTATGTTTTCATTTCAGAGTGAGATGATAGAAAAGAGCGAGCACCTTTATAGCATATGCTAAGCCTTTCCTTAGGGAGTTTTTCCCACATGCAAAGCTGTCATTTCAATTTGCAGAATTGGACAGTGTGAGAATTTTGCCCACATTTGTGAATACAAAAATACTCTGTGTCCAAATTTAGCCAGAAGATGAAAGTTAGCTATTTACTAAACGTACAACATAAGGTGATATAATGTTTACTACCAGTGAGTGTTTTAACATCCAAAGTTGGTGTGAATTTTTTATTATTAAGCAGAAATGGCAGATAACAGCCAGGACAAAAACACAACATAAAGATATCACCTTTGTTTTTAATTACTAAAATCTCTAATAAAATTTAAATTCTATTTACAGGATGTCGAAATAATGTTTATAGGAAAAACTTTATTTATTTAATATTTAGCAAAGATTCAACCAAGCTAAACACTCATTTTCCAAACCATTTAATCCTATTAGGGCTGTGGGGAGGGTTCCTCCTCTGTCAGCCAACAATCAAAAGCCAGACCATCGGAAGGCAACACACACAACCATTCACACTCACAGCTAGGTCAATTTGGAATAACCAGTTAGCTAAATGTGTATATCTTCAGACTTTTGGTGGAAACCGGTGTACCCAGAGGAAACCCACACAAGTATGGTAAAAAAAGGTAATACAACCCTGATCATGTTTCAAAACAGAACCTTATCAACAAGTATACTAATATGTAATAGTTTATTCTTAGCCAAAGCAATTCCCATAAATATCCTAAAATATTTAGCTAAAAAGGAACTCCTGGAGAAACAGCAGACAGGAGATGGTTTAATAACGTCACGAACTAAGAAGAGCCTACTATAGCTGAGTTTTATGCAAGAACCATAAGCAAGAAAAGTCCATCCCAACAATGATTTGTTATGTATTAATCATTACCCGCTTGAGCAGAACGGTAGGCCAGCTGAGGGTCGACCTTTGTTCAGTAAGGAATCAGAGACATTCCTATCCTCCTCCTTCAGCAAACAGCCAGAACAAAAGGAAGTGCTTCCACAGAGCAGGAGCACAGGAGGCTCACACACAGGCAAGTCTACCACAGACACATATTACCTGGGACATTCCTCAGCATGGCATGTTTTCATTATTACAAAATATCCTCAGGTGACAGGGCCCATAACGGAAAGAGATAAATGATTTACTGATTTGCATGTTATTCTTTTATGTATAATAAATGTTTAATGGAATTCTTGGGCTTAAAGAAAATACCCTAAACATCATGGAATAATCATTCGTAATGATGGAAATTTGGTTTGTTAGGGGTTTGCAGCATGATCTCAATGTCTGAAAACTGTTCAGCCCAAGAAGATCTCAAAAAGTCCATTAATTAACGCAATCCATTTCCATGCACTGCATTTATGGGTTCAAAAACCCTTGACTCCTTTTGATTTGCAAGCTGAAAGGCTATTTAACAAATTTAGACAAGTATTTTGTACATCCAAGGCTTCTTTATGCGATATTTTTGGCAACTAAATTTGGGCAAAAATCATGACGCAACATTTTTGGCTATTTTCAGTTTGGTTATTGGTTTCAGGGCGGAACAGTGTAGTGGTTTGCACATCCACCTTGAGTCTCGGGCTAGGCATGGTCATTTCTGTGTGGAGTTTGCATGTTCTCCCCATGCTTGTGGGGATTTTCATTTGGGTTCTCCGGTTTCCTCCCACAGTCCAAAAACATGCACGTTAGGCTAATTGGCTTCTCCAAATTGCTATATGTGCATGTAATTGTGAATGGTTGCATGTGTTGGCCCTATGATGGACTAGCGAGCTGTTCATCTGAGATAGGCTCTAGCCTCCCCTGTAGCCCTAGTGGAATAAAGCGGCTCAGCAAATTAATGAATGAAAGAATGTTTTCCTGTGTTCTCTACATTATCTTTCAACTGCTGTCTGATAATGATACCAGTGGAATCCTTTCTTTGTGTTTATATAAAGACACTAATGAGCAGAGCTTTAACCAGTTCACCTCTGTCATCTCCTTATCAGTAAATTTTTTTCCAATCAGATCAGTCTGATAAGATTCAACTTTAATGCTAATGCCACCATCAAACATCACCATGTTTGTCACCTCGTAGATCGATAACAAGCCAAATCAAAGCTACTGTGTCACATTGCCTTCTGGATCATCATCATCATCATTTTCTGAACCACCTAATCCTAATTAGGGTTGCGGGGAGGCAATCATTTGACGGATCTCTCATTAATATGACATTGATTATCACTGGAAAAGGGTGGAGGAGAAAACAAGCTTTTGGTCAGGACACCCTGACCATTTTACTTGAGGATTATGAAAATGTCTTTCCACAGAAACAGCATAAATATACTTGTAATACCCCACTGTGCTGTCAGCATAGCACCCAATCACCCATTTCTCATGGGAAAAACAAAGATACATCGTCAGAAAACAAATTAGCACCAATGCAGATGAAAACTACTTCAGTAAAACCATATTCAATTTATTTTAGAGTGCAATTTCTTTAGAGCAAACCCACTCCCATGCACACTGTATATGATTCAGAAGGGAATGAGAAAGTTTTAAAGGTCGAATAGTAAGGCTTCTAGTGCCATGCACTTTGCACTAATAAAAGCATTAATCCAGAGCTCTTGTGAGTAGCCTGTGGCCATGGGGAGGCTGCAAGAGTGAGAGTGAGAACACAATGCCTCTGGATCTCTCCTGTGGTCTTTGGTCACACTCCCACGACAAGAAGTGCCAAGTAAAATATCGTCAGCATTCCAGTCAACACCTGTCCCCAGCATTCCTCCACCGCCTTTCTTTGCCTTTGTCCTTTCTGCCTTTTCCACCTTTTCTCCATTAACAGAGCCCTTTGTTGTGTGATTTTTGACAATGCTGTTCCCGAATCCCGCCAGGAATCCTTTCATTACTCAGTGCTATCTGAACTGTCAAATGTGAGGAGTGAGGAGCGGATACATGACACAGGCCAGCAAGTGTAGTCTTGTTCTCAAGGCTTATTCTCGATACACACTCCCTCACCTTTTGGTCATGCTGTGTGTACAATTACTGCATGTAACCTGCTGAGAAAGAGGCGAAAAGGCACTTTCCTAAGAGCTTGGCTTTTTATTAAACAAATGATGGATGAGAACATTCTTTATTCCTGTCAACCCAAAAAAAAAGTGAATCAAACCTACTCTGTGTGGGTTGGGCTTCAGGCTCTGAAATAAACCTGAAACAACTGGTTGATATCTTAACACACTCATTCTCACTCATCTGCCAAGCCGCTTAATCCTACCACTGTCGCTGGGAGGCTGGAGCCTATCTCAGCCAGCACTGGGCAAAGGTGGGGGCCAGACCAGTGCAGGGCAACACACACACACAACCATTCAACATGAGGAAAACATAGAAACTCCACACAGAAACGCCTGAGCCTGGATCTGGAGTCTAGGACCTTCTTGCTGTTGGCCAGATATGCTAACCACTACATCATCATGTCGCCCTATCTTAAGAAAAAAAACAATCATTTCATAGAAGCACATTTGTGCTACTTGACAGTTCATTCATTCATTCATCTTCTGAACCGCTTATTCCTACTTAGGGTCGCGGGAAGGCTGGCGCCCATCTCAGCCGAC
>JAOUQZ010000017.1:7614389-7639530 GCA_028564935.1 Neosilurus hyrtlii
AGTGTGAATGGTTGTGTGTGTGTGTGTGTGTGTGTGTGTGTGTGTGTGTGTGTGTGTGTGTGTGTGTGTGTGTTGGCTCTGTAATGTTAGCCCTGTTCAGGATGTACCCTGCCTTTGCCCAGTGTCAGCTGGGATGATCTTAGCCTTCGCATGACCCTAATAGGATGAGGCAGTTCGGCAAATGATGATGACGATGATAATTATTTCTAGAGTACGTATTCCAGCAAAGGGGGGAAAATGCTGACTACAACTTTTTAGATGTTTTTTGACAGCTAAGTAATTTAATTTCCCTTGAAGAGAAATGAGTCCTGAGTCATTGCCTGCCGTGGTCCATCTGTCTCAAGGGAACGTCCCGAAACGTCCCCAGACTACAACTTTAAGCTGTCTTTTCTTTCTTTTTTTTAGTGTATGTTAGGACATCAACGATTCATTTAGCAATTGGGTGATTTTTTACTCCAGGCAATGACAAGCTGGCAACATTTTTACTTTAACTGTGTAAAAATGAATGACACAGAGCAGAACAATGGTGCAATAATTACAAAATAATTAATTCTACATGCTATATGTATAGGCAAAGTGTTTTAAGGCAGGTGCTTCTAAATGTATAAAAGTTCTTTTTAATATTGTAATTTAAATATTGCTTCCATTAGACATAGCAAAACTCTACAGCTGTTTTCCCCTTCGTTTATCTAACAAATCTGAAGAAAATCACTGTATGACTCCCTTTTCTTTCTTATAGCTCTAAGCATGCGTTTTCCTTTTTGTATACTACACACATTGAATAATTCACCCTGTGATGAAGTACTCATACAATCTAACACAGATTAATCTCATTCCAGTGTGCGAGTTACTCCATGACAGGAATTGGATTTCCGGACTGGCAATAATCAAATTGCCTCACAACATCATACAGATGTTTATATACCTGTACAGCATGTTAACTGGACTACGTTAATTACTGGACTGGTTACACTTTTATTTCTATGCTCAAACATCATAAGTTCTTTTTTGTTTGTTTGTTTGTTTGTTTTTGGGTTTTTTTGTCTGAAATAAAAATATTAAACAGTACATCTGACCTAAAATATTATGTACAAACTGTAACACACACACACACACACACACACACACTTAATATTTTGACTCTCTATTCATGCAAAACATGGCTTTTACCCACACTTTATATATTTAATAAATGGGTGACAGATGTTTATGCATTTCTGGTGGTTTCATTTCAAATAAATTGACTTTAGAATAACCCAAACACAATTTCCACGCATCATTAGCTCATAAAAATAACAGGTGTTCTTACAATTGTGGTTGTCTGCGCATGCGCACAGCATTTTACGGCCGTAAATTCATTCCTCTTATAATAAAGATAATAGATTTATTTTGGGCTGGAGACGTGTCCTGATTGGATCTCAGTAATAAAGCAGGTAGACTTCAGGTCATGTTTTACGAAGACCTTTAAATGCACAGAACAGTTTCATTACAGGGGCACAGCGAACAAATTGGGGGAGCGCAAATCAGTGTGATATAAATCAATCTGGCAACCCAACCAGGTGCTCGTTCTGATCCAGGTAGCTATGCTGCAGTATTATCAGTGAGATATTCTGAGGTTCGGTGTAGATACACTGTCCAAACTAGCAACTTGAAACTTCATGGCAGGTTTTAAGTTGATCGCATGGGGCAACTGGTCTGAAGCTGAGCCCACTGGCTGAACAGTGTCCCTGATGCTCACCTTGCAGGAGTAGGTGTTGTGCACCGGGTCCATGTTGAGAATTTCCTCCACGGTCCCGGTGAGGACGATGTTCGCCTCCTCTTCCCGATCCTGCAGCCTTTTCTCCAGGCAGCTTCCCCGACAGGAGCGCGGACACAGAGCGAGCCCGGCTACGAGCGCCCAGCCGAGCACGCGCAGCGCTCCTCTCATCATCATCCTCCCGAAAATCGACAGAGTGAACAAACTCGACTGACTTTTTTTCCTTCTTTCTTTCGTGCTGACAGAATCCCGAGCGGCTGCTGGACTTTATTGGCTCCGGGTTCAGTGTGATCTGCGCTCCTGTCACTGTCTCTGCACTGGCTCGGACGCACGCCGCCTACTTTTCAGGCTGCTCTCTACTAAAGGAGCCGGAGGAGAAGAAAGAGCCAAATTCTTTCCCAAGGAATGTTTCACCACCAGCGGGCTCCCCTCTCTCTTTCTCTCTCTCTCTCTCTCTCACACACACACACACACACACACTCTTTGAGAGTGACGCTCCCTATTTGCATGCAATCTGAATTGCTGATAAAAGAGAGAGAGAGAGAGAGAGAGAGGAAAGTGCGGTGCAAAACGCCACCCTTCGGAAAGACTGCAGGACAATCACAAAAAAAAAAAAAAAAGACTTTTTACTCAATAATATTAGAGCTTCTTAAACTTTTTTTTTCTGGAGGGATCCTTTAAATAAATAAATAAATAAATAAATAAATACCATTATGCATTTATTTAATAAACATGTACAATAATGTTAGAATATTATTATTATTATTATTATTATTATTATTATTATTATTATTATTATTATTATTATTATTATTCGGCAGTGTCTTCAATGAGTTTGTGTTGGGTCCAGGAACACTGTCATGTTGAAACAGGTTTGGGCCCCTTAGCTCCAGTGAAGGGAACTGTAATGGCACAGCATAGAAAGATATTCTATGTACTGTAGTTGTGTGGTTCCAACACTGTGGCAGTGGATTTGGGAACCCAGAAACAAGGAATGTATCTCCCATTTATAGGCATGACAGTATACTCTAAAGCCTTATATCACTGTCCACAAATACTCAAAAAAAAAAAAATAATAAGTTTCAAGCTGGGTCTACAGGACAACCTGCACTTAAGGCAGAGGCTGTGAGGCAGTAATATGGCCCATACCCTTTACTCACCCAAATCGGCACTGTGTCAAACCTTTAACAGTTTTTAAAATTAAAACTCCACTTGCATGGTCACCATTATGATGATGAGTTATGATGAAGTCATCCATGCTTCTGAGGAGCATCCGGAGGCTCAAGAGCTGAAGATTCTTCCATAAAGGTAGCAAAGCTTGAATATCTGAACCAAATGCATCGAAGTTAAAGGAGAAAACACTTCTCATGTGACGTTTTCTGGGTGAAGCCAAGAACTTTTTGAAATCCCCTCATAAATAGTTTTTTTATTATTTACTTTTTATTGACTATTAATCCCGCAAGGTAAATTTGGCTTCTGTATTCATTCCATATTCCAAAGTGAGTGCCCACACATGTAAACAGTGAGCACACACACACACACGGAGCAGTGGGCTGCCACAGATTGCAGCACCTGTAAAGCAGTTGGGGGTTAGGTGCCTTGCTCAAGGGCACTTCAGCCATGAAAGTGGGGGAAGGGAAGCTGCAGCTCACTCCCCCCCACCGCCACACATTTTTCCTGATTGTTCGAGAATCGAACCAGTGGCCTTTTGGTCCAGACCCACTTCTCTAGCCATTAGGCCATGGCTGCCAAAGCTTTGAAATAAACACGGTTACAAGAAAAAGGATGATTTAGTAAGCTGTTTTCTAAACATGGTGACACCATGGTGTTGTTATTGCTAAACTTTTCATTTTCATTTCATTTTATTTGAAATTTCATTAAACTCAACATGACTTATAGTCCTGTGTCTTTTAGAGTTATTGAAATTTGATTTAAACCCATTCAATTTAAATGAGTAGCCAGCTACTATAATAAATTAATAATATATTTAATAACTTTGATAATGGTAGGATGTGATCTCCGACTTCTGTAATGAAAAAATTCTCAGACCCACTGAGGATACCCAGATCCCACTTTAAGAAATATGGCTTTATGTATCTGGGACCAAATCATGTTTGTGTACTATGATCATCTTGATCAATCAGAGAGACTAAAATATAATTTAATGAATGAATTAATTCATTTACCAAACCACCTAATCCTACAATCCTGCTATCGCATGGAGGCTGGAGCCTGTCTTGGTCACAGATGACCGCACCCAGCAAAAATCCACGCAATCACGGGGATAACATGCAAACTCCATACAGAAACACCTTCATCAAGCCCAGTCAACCTTTGTGAATATAGACTGGAAGCTGAGCTCAGGGTCAAATCGAGGACCTGGCCATCAGAAGATTAAGATTTTGTTGTGAATAATTGACAATTGTTGTGAACAAAAAAACATTGCAAGTGCATCCCATCATTACAGACTATATCAATCATAATATAGGCAACACGGTGGCACAGTGGTTAGCATGTCCACCTCACAGCAAGAAGGTTCTTGGTTCAATTCCTGGGCTCGGGCGTGTGCATGTTCTCCCCATGCATGTTAGGCTAACTGGCTCTTCCAAATTGACCCTAGGTGTGAGTGTGAATGTTGTGTGTGTGTGTGTTGCCCGGTGACAGCCTGGGGGCCTGTTGAGGGTGTACACTGCCTTTGCCCAGTGTTGGCTGAGATAGGTGCCAGCCTCCCTGTGACCCTAGTAGGAATAAGCAGTTTGACAAATGATTAAGTGAGTGAGACTGCTCGTTTGTAGTAGTAACCTTTCTGCAATCTGAATATGTTTATATCAAAGGGGGAAGATTAATATCACTCAGGCCAATCCTGTTCTACTGATATCCTATTATCATGGAGAGCATGTGTCTCTGCAGAGGAGAGAGACACCAAGAAAAGGATGATGGTCATATAATGATGCACAAACTCCAAAAACGCTGCCATGTGTGCACTCACAGCCGGCAGTGCATCAATTTCCACCCTTCCAAAGCTGTAATTTCACTAGCCCTCCATCTATTCTTAGAAAATAACAGGGCGTGGAAGTAAGACTGATATATTTGTAGAGAACATGATTTGTCCTGTGATTTCTATTTGTGCTGCTTGTCATCATTAATCTGAAGATGTCTGAAGCATGCAGTGTAAATTGCAGTGATGGTTCTGTAAACATTTCATTGGAGCTTTGTTTTTTATGCTCTTGGCATCTCATTTGTAATTATGCAATCATATGAAATAGTGACATAGTGAAATGTCATTTATTAGTCAAGATATATTTCCTCCTAACATCGTACTTCATTCATCATTCATTTTCTGAATCGGTTAATCCTAATTAAGGTCGCGGGGAGGCTGGTGCCCATCTCAGCGAACTCTGGGCGAGGGCAGAGTACACCTCCTGACATCTCGCCAGGCCATCGCAGGGCAGAAACATTCTGACGGCAATGCAGCCTACTTTTTACGAAAGTCGGCAATGGCTCTTTTACATGCTTCTCACCATAGACAGTGAGAGACATGGCTGGCATTTGATAACCCAGTTAGCTGCACTGGGGGGGACAGCAGTGAGAACCCGGTGACAGTGAGGGTTGAACCCCCAACCTTGGGATCAGTAATCCAGCACCCTACCACCGGGCCACCACTGCCCCTCTAACATGTACTTCTTAATCTTAAATGCAACTGTGAACAAGTAATAAAATCTTTCTTACCATTAAGCTTTGGGGAAACTAAATGTCGAAATCACTCACTCATTCGCTCATTTACCGAACCACTTAATCCTACTATGAGTCTATCTCAGGTGACCATCGCAGAGGCAGCACACACACAACCATGCATACTCATATTCACACCTACAGTTGCCTAATGTGCATATCTTTTGACTGTGGGAGGAAACTGGTGTATGCAGAGGAAACCCACGCAAGCACGGGGAGAACATGCAAACTCCACACAGAAATGCTCGGGTCCCAAACTCGAACCCAGGACATTCTTGCTGTGGGGTGGACGTGCTAACCACTATGCCACTGTGGTGCCCTGTTGACATAATTTTGAAAAAGAGCAGGAAAGAAAGCAAAAGAAAGAGAGAGAGAGAGAGAGAGAGAGAGAGAGAGAGAGAGAGAGAGATGGTTGGCTTAACAAGTTCATGATACAGCCATTTACAGTACAGCAGGGAGATTTAGGTAGTTACATCTAAATAAAGATTCATCATATCAAGTCATACTTAATATAGTTTTTAATTATTAATATTTTATATTTTATAATATACTTTTTTACCTTTTATACTTTTATATTTGATCCTTTGATATATAAATGATATTAAATTTTTGATTATTACTGTTACAATGTAATATACATTATGTATTTACACAAAAATTTGTGAAATGATGCTGAAGATAATTGTTGGTTATATAAGGAGTAAAACACAACATGGCTTACTGTTGCAGGAAATTAACCTGTGATTCGTTTGATTTAAAAGTTGAAAGAAGAGTCTTACTTCTCTGTTACTGACACTGGGGACTCCTTCCGGTGTCAAATCCTTGTTGTTGTATAACAGGGCCTAACGTCAGTTTACATTATGTTACTTGAATGATGTGTTTACGCTTATACTATTAATAACATTACTACTGTCATGACATTAGTTACTATGTCATCAGCACAGATATTTCGAATTTAAATACTTACATCTTCTGAGAATTTGGACACATGCACACTCTGTCTAACTCCATCTAAGTTGAACTTATCTAATTAGACCTATTGGAAAGTTCCTGTCTATGTAAATGTAATGACTATCGTAATATTACTTTAGTACAATTTCCGTAAGCTCTCAAATGTCTAGTAATAATAATATGAACATCACACTGCCTTCCGCGCTGCTCACATTAAAGGTAAAAAATAAATAAAATAAAAAAAATCAATCCTCACAAAAGATTTCACCAAAGCAGCAAATTCATGTAAATGACCAGCAATACACTGCCTGTGTAAGCTGTTCCCATAGAAATAACTTATTAGACAAAGTGCATTAGTATCAATCTGTGATTTGGTTTGCAGCCAGAGCTACTGTCAAAGCTGCGGCTATAGAAAGTTTACAATTTCCTCCTGATCCATTAAATTCAAGAACTCAACAATGTTGTGGTTTAAATGCTATTTATTTATTTACTCTGGATACTGTTACTAAGGCATCTGTTATCTTTAAAGATAAGAATGCTGTATTGTACAGATATCAATAATTCACCTACATTAACTTCAGTGTTAAGAAAATTCTCCTTTGGTCCTTTGAGGAGTACCAATTTAAAAACCAATTTACTGTAGGCTACTGCTGATATAAATATTTAAAAAATATCTCTAAATTTAGTTAGACATTATGAAGCCCCAGAATTTATCACCTGAATCCTTGCAAGGGTGAATTGAACTAGCTTGAGCAAGCTTAAGCTGCGGCACAGCCAATTACACAAATCCAATCCTATTGCTTTTAAACCACAGCCTTGCACGCCCACTCCGACCTCCTTCTCTAGTCTCTATCACTGCCTCTGATTCCCCAAGGTACCATATGCATACATCCCACATAAAACCAAGTGTACTTAACCTTATTTGAATTTTTTTTACCTTTCATAACTGCTCATTCCACCATGGACCCATTTAGATATTAGTATTTTACTATTTTTACACTTTAAAAGTAAAACTATATACATTTCTGGGTATCAAAAGCACATAAAGAAACATTACAGCCAAGCTTGCAAAGTTTTTACATGGGATAAAACAGAATGCCACGATCTGTATCTCTAGTGTGACCGATATCCGAATATACTCTATATGGACAAAATTTTATGGACACTTGACCATCAGACCCATATGTAGGTCCCACAAATTTGGAAGTGCACAATTGTGCAGAATGTCTTCGTCCACTGTTGGGTTACAATTTCCCTTCACTAGAACTAAGAGGCTCAAACTATGACCGTCCCCCTGTGCATACAGTAAGCTCCATGAAGACATACTGTGCCAAGGCTGGAGAAGGAGAATGTGAGTGGCTTGTGCAAAGTACTGACCTCAAACCCACTGAACATGTTTGGGATGAACTAGAATGCCAACTGCCCCAGGTGTCCCCGCCTGACATCAGTGTCTGACCTTAGTAATGCACTTGTGGATGAATCCCCACAGCCACAATCCAAAATCTAGTTGAGTGTATATGTGTATTCCGGGTGACACAATGGTCATATTCACCTCTCAGTCACCTCTCAGTAAGCAGGTTCTGGGTTTGAATTTGTCAGCTACCTGAAGGCTTCAGGCTGTGTGGAAATTCCATGCTCTCCTTTAGCCAGGTGCTCTGGTGTCCTCCACCAGTCCAAAGACATGCAGATTAGGTCAATTGGCTACTTTTTGTCCACAGGAGTGAATGTAATAGTGAATGGCTTCCTGTCTCTTTGTGTAAGACCCCACAGTAGATTAGTGACCTGTCCTCTACCTCTCATCCAACCTCTAACCAAGAGTGCAATTTGTAAAATTATCATTTTCATTTATTCTATAAACTTGTGTTCCACTTTCAGCACTGACTAATAATGAGCACTGAGCAGTTTTACAAGTAACATGCACACTAAAAATTATAGTTGCATACCTAGAACATTCAGGATTTTATTATGCCTTTTATTTGTGAATTTTCTATTATTAAAAATGTCTAAGCCTTGAATCAACGTCAAGCCCAAACCCCTTCCCTGCCTGGCATTTCTTTTATTTCCTTTCAAAGCAAGGAATATTCATGCCCCTTACAGTCTTGACCTGCTGAGAACACATTGCATACTACAGTATCCTTTATTTTCCAACTTTTGCATTCCTTTATTATTTTTAACCTTTGAGCAGGAAAATCATGGCTTTATATCACATTATCATCCATCAACATCCTCACTCTTATTCATTTTTCACTGAGCATGACACAATATCTCAGACACATCCTGCTACATTATGGCTGGAGCTCAAAGAGGAAATTTTCACCGTCTTGACATCTGCTTTTATGCATTTCTGTGACCCTGTGTATCTTAAATAAGGCTAAAAAAAGCTGATTGTGATTCAGTAAGGCTAGCATAGTTACGAAATGCATATGTCTGAAGTACTAAATTCAAACAGCAATTGAAATAAATTACTGGCACATACTTCAAGTGGTATTAGAAAAAAATGTAGTTTAGTATCTAACCAGATATATGTATGTATAGATAAAAAGCACCCACTCACTCACTCTCAATCTGTTGCCGAATCGCTTAACCCTCCTAGGGTCACTGACACTGGGCGAAGGCAAGGTACACCCTGAACAACTCATCAGACCAGCGCAGAGCCATTACATACACAACCATTCACACTCACACACATGGGTCAATTTTAAACCGCCAATTAATCTAATGTGCATATCATTGGACTGTGGGAGGAACCGGAGTACCCAGAGGAAACCAACTCCACACATAAAAACCCAAGTCCAGGACTCAAACCCAGGAACTTCTTGCTGTGAGGTGGACATGTTAAGCACTAAACTACCTTACCACCCAAAGATGGTGGATTTCCTCACAAAAACATGGCAGGTTGCTGCATTCCAGCATGTTGTGAGAGAAATAGAGATAGCTTTATCTGGTGTTTGTCTAGAGGTGAAATGTTTCGTGTAGCCTATCAGCACTGTAAACAATCAAGCAAACACAGCCCATCTGGCCACACTGTGGACTCCAACATCGTCACTAAATGTGGTCTCCAGATTTCCTACATGCCCTTTTTATACATGTTCTCAATAAAAAAGTAAATTTGTGCTTGGTTTCTGCTAAAAATTACAGACCTTTACCATCCACTCAAACATTCACTCAAACCTTTACACCTGCACTACACATAGTATCCTTTCATCCTTTTGTCTCTCAGATTTTAACATAATTTGGAAAATCATTTCATTACTGGGGAGTGTCCCGGTAGTATTACATTTACAGGGTATGTATGTATGTATGTATGTATGTATGTATGTATGTATGTACGTATGTATGTATGTATGTATGTACGTATGTATGCATGTGTGTGTGTGTGTGTGTATGTGTGTGTGTGTGTGTGCGCGCGTGTGTGTGCATGTATGTATGTATATGTGTGTATGTATGTATGTATGTGTGTATGTACGTATGTATGCATGTGTGTGCGTGCACGTGTGTGTGCATGTATGTATGAATGTATGTATGTATGTATGCAGATATGTGTGTGTGTGTGTGTGTATGTGTGTGCATGCATGTATGTATGTGTGCATGTATGCATGTGTGTATGTTTGTGGGTGTATGTATGCATGTATGTGTGTATGCATGTGTGCATGAGTGTGTGTGTGTGTGTGTGTGTGTGTATGTATGTATGTATGCATGTATGTGTGTGTATGCATGTTTGTATGAGTGTGTGTGTGTATGTATGTATGCATGTATGGGTGTGTATGCATGTTTGTATGAGTGCGTGTGTGTGTGTATGTATGTATGCATGTATGTGTGTGTATGCATGTTTGTATGAGTGTGTGTGTATATATGTATGTGTGTGTATGCATGTATATGTGTGTGTGTGTGTGTATGTGTGTATGTATCTATTTTTGTATATATGCATTTATGCATGCATGTATGTAATGTCCTTCACAGTGTACATGTTTAATGGAACAATTATAACTTAAATCATGAATAAAAACATTTTTAGCATTTATGACTTCACTTTATCATTTTTTTTAAACAATAGTCCAACATTAGATGCCATTCAATTTTTCATGCTTGATATATCTTTTTCCATAAGGCATCCATTATAGATTTGGATAAATGTACATTTTAATTGTCAACAAGACAATAGTACCTGAACATACTGTATTTACCCCAAGAAAATATCAGGAATATTCCTAAAATCATATCAACAGGAAGTTGTATCTTCTGAATTTCCTGGGGAACACAAAAATAAGAAAAACATAACTTTTCTCTGTAATTTTCATTCATTTTATAATAGTGACTAACAAGGCTAGTATGAAAGGACAACTGTATTATACAAAGGACTGACTACTAATGTTAGCATCCTGTAGATTGAAATACAGAAAGATTCATCAAAAGTAAATTAGAATACACTGAATGTCCTTCTTAACCACAAATGTAATAAGTACTTGGTAGTTCTATGCTATTAATTTCAAAAACTGTTCAAAAATGAATAAAAATTATACTCATAGAAATGATTAAAACTCTAAGGCGCCCAGTCATTCAGAACTATGTAAATTTATTTAATTGCATTTCTTATCTTGGGTGTGAGGGACCACTCTTGAACCCACAGACAATCCCATATGGGGCCATTTTCAGCACTCTTACTACCCATATGGGCCCCACATACAAGTGCTGGCTGGGATATTTGCATTTTATCATTTCTTTGAAAAACTGCTTACTTCTACTGGTGTAGCCGACATGGGGAAGTGTCAGCCAACACGGGGAAGGTGGCCCACACCCTGAACAGCCCACCAAACCATCATAGGGCAGCACACTCACACAACCATTGACATACCTAGGGGCAATTTGGAACTACCAGTTAGCCTGATGTGCATGTTTTTGGACTGTGGGAGGAAACCAGAGTACCCGAAAGAAACCATGCAAACATGGGGAAAACATGGGCATGAGGAAAAACTTCACACAGAAAAGCCCAAGCCCGGAACTAGAACCCAATATGTTACATTTCTGAATTAGTAATCAAAAAAGGTATTTTTCCCTGATTTCAAACACTTGGGCTTATTTTGAACTGATCATACATATGTTAGGTCCCTAACACGTACTGCAAAGTTTCTGATAACCTGTGTTTTGACCTCTGACAAATAGAGGAAACTAATGAAGGGCTAATCCCTCCCGATAAGGGTCTGCTTCCCAATGTCTCCAATACTTTCCCTCTACGTTAACCTGATGCACTCCAGACTAAGAGTACACACAAGGCAACACTAAGAGCAGCAGGAAGCAATGTTATCACCTTTCTCCCTGCTTATCATACTGCTCCAGCCCAAGAATAGGGAAATCACTGATAATGTCTCCTTGCCAGGATTACACTCTCTGTGGTTGCACTCTGCTCACTGAAGAGAATCAGTGTTGCTGTAAAGGAAATCACTGGATGCCATTATAATATACTCAGAAATGTCAGGGTTTTTTTTTTTTTTTGTTTTTTTTTTACCCAGGGTCTGTAAGGAGCGAGTATGCGCTCATTTCTCAAGGTGTCAGAGGAAAGTCAGAGTGAGCAGGATGGCCACGATTTAGAGATCAGCCTGCTTTTATCGAAGGTGATTCATTCTCTGAGCACTCGGCCAGACAATACACGCACACACTCAATTAGGAAATGAGTCCACAGGGGCTGCTCTCACAGCATCATAAATTAGCACCAATCAAAATGCCTTTGCGGGCTAATCTTCTTATTAGAGGCTAACGATTATAATGGAAATAATAATACAGCTGCCCTTTTAGCAAAATGAAACTATCACAACAAAGGCCCTGGAACAATGACTGTGATGTGCTGTATGCAGCCGTCCTGATTTTTATTGTGATGTCTATACAGAAAGTCCTTTGTGTGCCTGTGTGTGTGCCTGTGTGTGTGTGTGTGTGTGTGTGTGTGTGTGTGTGTGTGTGTGTGTGTGTGTCTGGACTCACCATACACATATTCTCATCAGAATAAATGTACCCTCATAATAGAAAGATGATTGACAATGTGAAATTGAAGCTAACAATCAGTCCTGGAATATGAATAGTTCAAGTGACTGGACTGATGACTAAGCCCTGAGTCACACACACGAGAAATGGTTCAAGGAGAACTGCAGAAGAAACGAGGAGGGAGTGCTGGACGTTCTGCTGAAGAAGCCAGCGGCTCCATTAGGTAATAGCACAGATGGATGAGTTACGGTCTGCCAGTAGTGATTTCTCTTCCCGATCGTTGCTGATGCTTATTGCTGCTGTACAGAAGCTTTCACTTAAGAGAGTCATTGCTGGGGTATGCACGGTCAGCGAGGAACCTAGGCTTGAACCAAGACACCTTCCAATAAAAAACAACAACCCTACAATTGGAATCTTTTTTCAAAAAATTGGGATGTTTTCGAAAGTCTCTGCAAACTTACAATTTATTAAGCTCCATGCCCCTATCAGAGAGAAACAGGTGTTATAACCTGCAGTTACAAAAAAGAAATCTGAATCATTTCATGTCATATGTGAATAAGGGTGCTGGTATTAACTTAGGTCTATACTCATCCCATTTGTTAGGAAAAATATATCTTTAACAGTGACATCTGTCACACGTGTAACTCCCCATATAATCATAGGAGCCAGTGTAAAATTCACAAGAGTGCACCAAAAGCCTCTTTTATTCCAGCAGCCGGTCAGGGCTTGTCAGAAAGTCTCCACCTCCACCTTTTTTCTGAGTGAAAGCACATCACAAAGCACTGACCTCAATGCCTGCAGCCTTGAATGTATCATCAGCTGGTGAAGAATGCCAGCGCCATATCCGGAGCCTGTAACACAAAAAAGCTGTTGTTACAATACTTGCTGCTGCCTTGTAATTTACTCATCTAGTGGCGGAGAGCTGGTGGCTGTTCCTCAAACCCTGGAGCACGGGGTGAAATGTTGCTGCAACATTCCTCCAATACTCATCCTTTGTTCTAGCTAGTTAGTGTCATAAAATAGACCAAGTGCATCATTAACTGCATGATGTTATAGCGATTGTAGGCATAGTCGTAGAGATAGATAATGGTAGGGGCAAACAGAATAAAGTACAAGTACAATTCAAGTATCTCAGTTTCGTTTGGCCTGTTTACAAGATAAGACACTTTCTGAAAGTCAAAGTACATTCTTCAGATATGTCTACATTGTGTATACTTACTCACTCATTTGCCAAGCCTAATAGTACTAGTGTCATGGGGAGTCTGGAGCCTATCTCGGCCAACACCGGGCAAAGGCAGGATACAGCCTGAACAGCTCACCAGCCCAGCCCAGAGCTTACTTTGTATATACTTGCTGCTTATTCAGTATTTCCAGTAACAATAGTTACATGTGCCATACAAAGTTTTACAAACTCTCATAGTTGTTTCATTTATTTTCCTAAAATGCTTCACAGCCATTTGCTCCGTATACTGTATTTTCTTCAAGAGGTAATGTAGGCATTTTTGAAAAAGTTAACTGATGTCATCTCTTGATATTGTTAATACTCATAACCTGTGGCAGCCCAACAACTGCAAGTGGTATTGAGGTGTCCAGTCACATGAGGTCAGTGGACTCTACATTAGGGGGCTGCACTGTGGAGTAGTAGTTAGCACGTCCATCTCACAGAAACAAAGTCATGGTTCGTGTCCCAAACTCAGCAAGACTGTTTCTTTGTTAAGCTTACATGTTCTCCCAGTGTTTTTGTAGGTTTCCTCTGGGTAGTCTAGTTCCCTCCCAGAGTTAAAAGATATGCTTATTATGCATTTTGAGACATGGCTGTTTCAAATTGCCCCTTGGTGTAAATATGAGTACAAATTGTTGTGTGTGCATGTGTGTATATTGGTCCTGCAATGGACTGGCGAGCTGCCCAGACTGCCCAGACACGGCTAAGATAGGCTTCTGCTTCCCTGCAACCCAAGTAGGATTAAGTGGATCAGTAAATGAATAAATGAAGTAATGAGTCCAAATTTTGTCAAAATCACCCATAGGTGTGAATGTTAGCCTTGCAACAGACCGGTGACTTCCCAGTCTACCCCACCTCTTGCCCAAAGTCAACAGGGATTGGCCCCAGCCTCCCACATGACCCTGGCAGATAACACTTATATTTACATTTATATTTACGGCAATTGGCAAATGCTCTTATCCGGATCGACTTACAATTTCTTTTTTTTTTATAAAACTGAGCAATTGAGGGTTAAGGGCATTTCTTAAGGGCCCAGAAGTGCTGCCCTACAACGCCAAAAGGAAGTAAGTGACAATTTGATGATTTTGAGATAAAACGAACTTCATCCTGGCTCTCTGTGGTAAATTATACTAACCCAAAATAAATGTGTTGATTGAATTCATAATAAATCAGATGTCTGACAGACATAATAAGGAATCTTAAATTCCTCTCATCTGGACTTTAATGTTGCTTACTTCTGTCTTGCTTTGTAATAGATGCAACTTGTTTATTGAAAAACAAGATTAAGATAAAGACATATTATTAGTTTAATAGACACAGTGTATCTTGTACACGTATAAAAGTGCTAAATCGTTTTTAAAGTACTCAGTGTCTAGCAGATCTGGTTAACTGTCACATACTGGCAGCTGTTCCCAAAACTGCCGTCGACTCACTGGCATCAAATTACAAAGCTTCCCTGCTGTAAGCCATAATCATCAAAATTATAACAAATAAAGGCTTGAAATATTTCACTTTGCATGTAACAAGTTTATATAATATATTAGTTTCACCTTTTAAGTTGAATTATTGAAATAAATGAACTTTTGCACGATGTTGTAATTTTCTGAGTTTTATCTGTATTAACAGTGGTCAGTACAAGGCTATTAACACTTGTGAAAACATTGACAGTCAATTGGCCATGGGGCTACGGGAAAAAATCTGTTGCAAAAATTGCAGAATTTATCATTGTTTTATTTTTACTAAAATAGACAGATCTTTGTTACTTGCTTTTATTTGTTATTGTTTTTTACTTCTCAAAAAATACTATAATACAACAGAGCCCATTCATAAAGATGTAAATTACTTCCAGTGCGCTGGCTTCCTTTTGGCGTTGTAATCCGAACAAACAGTGCCACTTACTTATTTTTTTTTCAAATTTCATTCTGCACTGCTGGTTTTTATTTTCACACAAACACACTTTTAAAAGGTGTAAACAGCTACCAAGGGCCCATTTATTGCCCATATAAATCTTATTTTTGATCAAAATGTCATTTACTTCTGGCGTTGTAGGGCAGAGTGGTGGTACCCCTGTACCCCAAACCCCTGACCTTTGGATCAGTAACCCATTGCCTTATCCAGTAAGCCACCACTGCCCTTAAGCTGGTGATGGATGGATGGGTAGATAGATATTGGTCTCATTTGTTTGATTGTTTATTGATTATTTAATTGGGTTTTGATTTTCTTTAATAATCCATGTATATTGAAAAATGTTAATCAGAGAAGTGAGCTGACTGGATTGCACAAATTGATCTTTAGCCATCGTGATGTGTTTTTTTCCCCTAAATATACTGGTGTGTCTTTAACCTTACAATGTCTATACATTCCTCATTCTCCAATTTGATGCCAATCTAATCATTTAATACTGCATGTTGTGGGGTTATATATATATATATATATATATATATATATACTTGGTTTGAGAAGGGTATGTGAGGGTATGCTGTAGCCGGTGCTAAAATCTGTGTCTCTGCATGTACTTGGCACCAATTCTATCTTCTTATCACCATCTGGCTAACTAGCATATACTGTATACATATATAATCTTAAGCACAGAATGAAAATGTTAATTAAAAACAGATAAAATGGATGTTCTAATTGTTTCCCTAGTTTTATTATCTGAGCTTTTACTCATGTGTAAACATTAAGATTGACTTTGATTGGGTTGTCAGACTATTAAAAACTTAAAAACCTAAACTTCATCTTTGACCCTTTCGCCTCTGCAGTACTGTATAACTCTAACCAATGCTCAGTTTTAAGAATGTTTCATGACCTCCCTTTCTATTAAGAGACATGGACACAGGAACAGGTTCACTAGTCACCCATTGCTTTATCACAGAAAGTTTGATGCTGGGGTCATTCTTAAGTGATTTCTTGCTGCCAGATGTTGCAGGCTCTGGTTGCCCAGTTAACCCTGTTGCAAATGCCCCTTCCTAAAATGTTTCCAAGCAGTAGCTGGATAGTTCCCTACAAGACCAGAAATACACTACACAACCGTGCTGCCCCCATTCAAATGTATTAACACTTCGTATTAATTAATTAAATAAGAATAATTTCTTCAAGAGTTTAGGGGCTTTATTGTAATTATGAATGCAATGAAGTGTTTAAAAATGACAAATGAACAAACAAACAAACCAAAAAACCCATAAAAATCACATTATAATAATGAGATTCATACAATCGTAAATACAAGATTGTTAGTGTGAAGAGTCGTATCATTTAAATTAGACTAGATTAGATTAGATGGTACTGTATTGATCTTGAAGAAAATTCAGACATCCACTGCTCACATTCACTCAATACACGTGCACAGTAATAATTGTTAATTCCAGGTGCCTTGGAATGGCCTAGCATTAGCAGTCTAATGTCCCCTTAACTTGGAAAGGGTTGCAGCCTTATCATCAGACAGCCCATTGGTCCGACAGCCCTAACCCTAACCCCAACTGATTTAAGCAGTGTCCCCTTAACATGAGTAGGGCTGTAGACCAATGGGCTGTCAGAACATAGAGCATAACATTGGAAAGCATATTAGCCTCATGTCAGGTTATTAGAAATATATTTTGAGAAAAATTAAAATCACAAATGCTAACGGGCAAGGTTGCTGCTCACATTTGTTTGGACTTTAAAGATGCTGATCTCAGAAATCATGTATAAAAATATACTTTTTTTTTCTGTCATAATTTTTTTAAAAACCCAGAAGTAATTACTGATTCAATATTGCCTGCCAAATCACGATGCCATGTACAGATGCCATCTACTTACTAAGACCAAATAACATTGGGGAAAATGAAATTGCTTTTGAAGAGAACTAACAGAGACAGCACATTAGTGTAATGATTAATACGTCTGCCTCACGTCAAGGTCATGGGTTCAAGTCCCAGGCTCAAGGGTTTCTGTGTGGACTTTTGCTTATTGTTTCCGTGGGTTTCCTCTGGGACTCAGGTTTTCTCCCACAGTCCAAAGGCATGCACATTTGGTTAACTGGATGCCCCAAATTGCCCCTAGATGTGAATGTGAGTGTGAATGGTTGAGTGTGTGTTGGTCCTGCAATGGTCTGGCAAATTGTTCAGGACGTACCCCACCTTTGCCCAGTGTTGGCAGAGATAGGCTCCAGCCTCCCATCGACCCTAGTAGGAGTAAGCGATTTGGCAAATGGGTGAAGGAACACGAAAGAAAAGGATGATTATGTCAAAAAACAACAACAACAACAACAACAACAAAATAGAGTGCTCTACTGCCCCCTGCTGGTTGAACAATACAATGCAAAACGCACTTTCCTTACATGAGAGTCCCTGTTTTTAAACAATATTGCCCTCTTGTGGACTGTAGTTATAAAAGTCTCATCTCATTTTCTGAACCCTTTACCCTTTATTAGTGTAGTCACAATACTGAGTATATCTATACAGAAGAAATACATATACCTATGCATATTAAATCTTTGCAGATTGGATAAGATTCTGGATTCTGATGTATAATTATTTCTAATTGTTATTTAAAGAATTGGGGTGGCACAGTGGTGTGTGTGGTTAGCACTGTTGGCGCACAGCAAGGTTCTTGGTACTAACCTCAGATCTGACTAGGACCTTTCTATGTGGGGTTTGCATCTTCTCCCTGTGCTTGCATGGGTTTCCTCCAGGTACTCTGGTTTCCACCCACAGTCCAAAGACATGCACATTAAGTCATCTGGACACCCTAACCTGGACATGCTATTATGGTTGAAACTATTAGCATTGACTCACTCACTCATTTACAAAACTGGAGTCTATCTCAGCCAACACTGGGCAAAGATGGGTACACCCTGAACAGCTCGCCACACATTTACATTCACATTTATGGTCTTTGTTAGACACTCTTATCCAGAGTGACTTACAATTATCATTTTTAATCAACTGAAGGCCTTAAGGGCTTTGCTCAAGGGTCCAACAGTGGTGGTACTGGGGATTGAACCCCTGGCCTTTCGATGAGTAACCCAACTAAGCCACCACAGTCTTGACAGGGAAAACACATACAACCATTCACATGCACACCTAGGGGCAATTTGGAACAGCCAGTTAGACTAATGTGCATGTCTTTGGACTCTGGGAGGAAACTAGAGTACTCAGAGGAAACCCTTGCAAGCACAGAGAAAACATGGAAACTCCACTCAGAAACACCCAAGCATGGGACTCGAACCCTGAACTGTGCCACTGTGCCACCCTATTAGCATTTAGTGTTGAGTGTGAAAGAAATCGGGCCAAGCCTCACTTCTTCATACTATTCTATGATCATTACACAAAGATCCAGATAATCAACCTTAAAGCATTGATTAACATTTAATAATGTGATGCTTACAGTGAATTAAAATTCTTTTTTATATAAATGGTCTTGAATATATAAATAGAGATAAATGTTAGATAGGCGACAAACAGCATATCAGAATACGACAGTATATTGTATTGTCAATTTTTTTTTTCTTATCGAAAAATTATTTTTGAAAATGTGAGTTATGTTTTATTGGTTTGCCTTTTAAACACCATGTGACTAACAGTGGCAAAATACCTATGTGGTTCATAATTTTTAAAAAAACTGATTCTTTCCACCGAGCTAAACAACAGAGCAACACATCCATCATCCTTGTTTACAACATTATAACACTTCAGGCGTTAAGTTTTCACTCACAGCAGTCTGACTTGGTAATGCTGGGCTCTTGACAGATGGATTATATACCTCCTAAATTTGGCAGCCTCCAGCAGATGAATGTTGGTTTTATATCGTATCTGACATTAAGAATGAAAAAGGCACAGAAGTGAGGTGAGACGTAAGCTGATGGCAAAATGCCAAAACATTGTCCTGGAAAGTAGAGATAGAAGAAAAATGACAACCATGTCAAGAATCCTTTCCTACTGTAGGTTCTGACTTGTTTGCATTCTTGTATAAACTAAACTGTTCTCTGTGGAGCTCAAGAGCTCAGAGTTCAGAGATACATATGATGAATTGATTTTTTTTTTTGTCCCTAAGGCAATGAACTCTGAAATGTAGATAGTATAAACTATCTGCATTTTTAAAAAAAAGCTGGACTGAGTCAGTGACTAAAACAATCATTCAGAGAGTAAAACAAGTCCAGAAAAAGACTTGACACCCAAAGAGGAAAAGAAAGTAAAATGCAAAACAATTCTGTGGAGTTTTGCATGCTCCCCTTTTATCTGGGTTCTCTGGTTTCCTCCCATCTCATGAAAACATGCATGCCAGTCAAATGGCTATTCATTCATTCATTCATTCATTTTCTGAACTGCTTAATCCTAAATATTGTTGCAGGGAGGCTGGCGCCCACTCTGGTTGAGGGCAGGGTACAACCTGGACAGCTCACCAGGCCATTACAGAGCTAAACACGCTGACGGCATCCCAGTGGCCTACTCTTTTTGAAGTCAACTGGCTATAATAAACTAACTGTAGGTGTGAATGAGTGTGTTTTTATGGTACTGTGATGTCCTAATATTCAGCCCTGAATAAACCAGAATGATGACAACAGTGACGATAGGATAGAACGAAAGAAGGACGAACGGAAAAAATAAACACGGAATATATTACTACTTTTGATATCAAAAGACATTCAATATAACAAGATATTTGTATCATGTTTTTCTAACATATGGTCCAAATGTAAGTATAATTCTAGAAACACATCATATTCCTGCTCTTAAATAGACCTACTCTAGCTAATATTTTAGGCGACCAATAGAGGGCAGCAAATATACATATTTTTACCCAATGGCAAACCTAGCATTGTTTTTAAATAATTAAAACAATAATTAAAACAATATCAGACATCAAGAGAGCTGTCTTTTTCTTGCCCAGGCCCATGAGTCCATGAGTATAAACACGGCATAATCAGAAAGGATACAGCAAACTTCTATAACCATTTATAAAACATTTCTTTCATAATATCTTTCAAAATTGCCTGTTTTGTGTGTGTGTGTGTGTGTATTGTTTTTGTTTTGACAATTCCTAAAATTTACCACTGATAACATTGGATAGTATGTCCAACAGCAGACATTTAAAGCGCATTGCAACATTTGTTTATTTATTTATTTTCATTTCATGAAACCGCTGTATCTTTTGTTGGGGTTGGAGAGGAGGGGTACACCCTGAACACCTCGCCACACCATCACCATCACAGGGCAACACAAACACGCAACCATTCACACTCACATTCACACGTAGGGTTAATCAAGAATATCCACTTAGCCCAAGTGCAAGTTTTTGGAATGTGGGAGGAAACCAAAGCGCCTGGAAGAAACCCACGCAGACATGGGGAGGACAGGGACGTTTACTTTTATTTACTCAAAAGACAATCCAAAATAACTTGTAGTGAAGTAATACAATCTGAAAAGAGAGTGATGTATGGATGTGCTCTATAATCATTATACTACAGCTTCCGGAATTCTCAAAGAAAATCAATATACATGGTGGCGTAAGAGAGACTTGACAGCAACTTGAAAAATGTTACAAATGACTGCAGTTGTGAATTCACAGAAACAATTTTCACCCCTCACAGTTACATAAATTTAAAAGATGTATGGGTTGGTAAACTTGGAATGAGCAGATTTTGTTTGCTCTGATTTACAGAGAAACGTCCAGGATAGATGGAGTCCTCATGGGAACCCAGTATTCAGCTCTGAAACCTTTCTGCTCAGAAATATTTGCACATTTTCCCACCACTATTGTTCTAATTCACCTCTTGTCTCCATTTCTTGGGTGGCGCGTAAACAAGCGTTGGACCAAATGACCCATAATCCTCGCATTCCATCTCTGTTATTCTCAAAAGTCTTTCATGGTCCAAAAAACAATAAGACAATACACATCTCCATGCCTTTGGAATTCGCATGCAACCCATTAGGAGGACACTTTATCAGAACTGCCATGAGAGATCAGAGAACAGTACATGAGACAGCAAAGATCAAGAGTATTGTGCGGAAAAAAAAACAGGAAAAATTTGTCTGGTCGTGGAAGTTCTTCCCATCCATGCACAAGCAACTTTGATGTGCCACAAGATGATTGAGAAGCTGGAAGCATGGTTCGATTTAATTTGCCGAAGAATAGAGACGGAAAGGGTGGGGTGGTGGGAGAAGTTTCATAATAAAAAAGTCAATTCACAAAGAATGACAAAAAGAGCACATTTCAGCTAGTGTATCAATCTGCCAGCAAGGAGCAGAAGAAAGAACGAGAGGACAGGGTTGAATAAGGAAAGAGGGCGAGCCAGAGAGAGAGGAGAGAAAGCAGGTTGTGAGAAAAGCGCTCCGGTTGGCTCCTCTATAGAAAAGGCGTCCTCTCTCCTGCTGGGCCCGGCTCAGCTCCCGTGCTCTCCGTCACAATGCCGGGTGTGCAGTGGGCCCCTGCCCCCTCGCTGCCCTGCCTCAGCTCCCAGGCTGTCTCCAGAGCCCCAGCATATGGAAGCCAGACTGAGGGGACTGCACTTCGTTTCGGCCCCCCAGCAGCAGTTACACTCACTGGCTGCAGTGCTGAGTCTGCCCCTAGTGAGCTGGACATGAGATATGCTGAGAGGGTCAATCGGCTCACTGCAGCTGTTCCCCAGAAGGTCAGAACCAATTTAGAGACATGACATATATTTAGGACATCCTAAATCATATCCTCTTTGGATATGATGGACAATAAGACAAGACTGTCAATCATTATATTAAGGAAGGGATGCTAATAGTTGACAGGTAATTTTTAAAAAAAAGTAGGCGAGTGGATGTTTTATTCACTGATTTGGGACGTCACTATTTTAAGGCTTTTCTATTTCTTTAAAAACATAGTTTGTTGATTTTATTTTTACTTAAGTGAATTTTAGGCTATTCTGTTAATAACAAAAGTAAATAAATCAGCGCAATAAATGTGTACAAAAATATTTTGCTGTATTTCACAAGTTATGTAAGTCCCAACTCTTTTAATGCTCTAGTGGGGACAAACTGGGGACTGAAAGCTTACAGCTGAGAGCACACAGCATGACGCTGAAGCTCTTTACAGCTTAATGATGGATGGAGGATGCAAGGTGTACAGCAGTGTCTGGATCAAGTCTGGATCAGTCTCCCAGAGCTGGCATGTGTCGCTGATCTAACTCCAAGCTGATCTGACCCCAAGAGTCTTGCTTGGGAAATTTCTCCAATAAATAGCCAATAGTTGAAAATTCACCTTCAAATAATGAGCCTAATATTTGAATTGTTGGATTATGTGCATTAAATAAATCTGCACCAAAGGGTGTCCGTGGAATTCATTTTACAGACTACAAAACAGTTTGAGAATCTCTGCTATAGAATGCTATATGCCCCACTATATATGGAGGTGCAATTCATGTTATTCACTCACTCAGTCACTCATTTGCCGAATGACTTAATTATACTATCAGGGTCGCGGGGAGGCTGGTGCCTATCTCAGCCGAACTGGGTGAAGGTGGTGTACACCCTAAATAGCTTGCCAGACCATCCCAGGACAACACACACAGTCATTCACTCTCGCATCCAAACCTAGGGGCAATTTGTTACAGCCAGTTAACCTTCTGAGCATGTCTTTGGACTGTAGGAGGAAACCGGAGTACCCAGAGGAAACCCATGCAAGCACGTGGAGAACATACAAACTCCACATAGAAACACCCAAACCCGGGACTTGGACCCAAGATCTTCTTGCTCTGAGGTGGACATGCTAACCATGTCATTCAGGTAAAAGATATCATGGTTTTATAATAGATCTGAATACCAACTTATAGATTCATCATCAGTTGTCTTTAAATGGCAGAGGGCATTATGAATTTTTATATTCGCCATTGTTTACTTCAATATTACCTTTTACAGTGTATTTTAAAAAGAAAAAGTGCATTTCCCCCCAACACTTTGGACAAAATGTCATTATCAGGAAACTCCCATGAAAGAGTATTATATAGTAACCAGTGTCTGCTTTCAGTCATAGCAAATGATAGTTACAAACACAATGTCCTAATGAATGGGTTATATCACAACAGGTCAATAAATATTTGGTCAGTGACACAATTTTCTTAATTTTGCCTTTGTACACCACCATAATGGATTTAAAATCAAGTAGAAAAGATGTAATTAGAGTGTAGAGTTTCAGTTCTAAGGGGTTTTTATAAATATTTAGCAATAGACTTTTTGTTACAGGCTCAAAATTAATTGGACATTTGTATTGTAATCAGTTTCACAGCCAAGGATGGCCTGTTTTCTCATAATTTTATGACAAGCTAAGGAAATAAAAGATCTGACTTTTAGTTGACTCATGGTGTTTAACTTGCATTTGGCACTTGTTCATTGGAACTCTCAGCCCAAAAAGGTGTTAATACAAGTAAACGGGGCCATAATTAGGCTTAAAAACTACCAGAGAGCAGAATCTTTAAATTTGGTACGTTCTTAAAATGGAAGAATTTACTGGCGAGCTCACGAGCACCAATAAAGTACTGTGCAAAGGTTTTAGGCACATGCAAGGAAATGCTGTAGAAAAAATATGCCATATATTTACATATAAACAATTAAATTCATTGTTTCTACATACTAATCTATAAAGAACAGTAAAGAGTAATAAAAAAACAGAGCCAATATTTGGTGTGATGACCCTTTGCTTACAGTGTGTGCAGTAGTTTTACTAAGCATCTTGCAGAACTTTGTCTCTCACACTTGGTGCTTTATCTGCATGCATAATCCTGACAAGCTTCATAATGTTTTTGTGTGAAACATGCTCCATTATGTAATGTTTGGCTTTCTCTACTGATATATAAACTTTTTTTTTCTCTATAACCTTTAATTTTGTGGTAAAAACTAATATTGCTTTTTGCACTGACTTGACTATAAACACATAAATTAAAAATTATAAAAAATTATACCAAAGTTTATACTAAACATTATAACTGCAGGTCTGGAAGACACACTTACTTGTTTGCTTGGGACTTAAAAACTATGTATTATAGACCTCTGTGTTAATCCTGGATCTCTATAGGAGCCTATTATCAGATTTGTGATAAGCTGCATCAGTTGTAGGATATTAGCAAACAACAACTAATCTTTTAAGAAAACAAAAATGCAAAAAAGAAAAAGACAGAAAAATAAGAAAGAAAGAAAGAAAGAAAGAAAACAAAAGAGAAGAAAAATGAGACATTTTGGTGATTTTTTTTTATCACCCTTAGATATAAAACTTTGAATTTTATATGTCATGTCATGTCATTTTCTGAACCGCTTAATCCTAATTAGGGTCGCGGGGAGGCTGGCGCTCATTTCAGCCCACTCTGGGCGAGGGCAGAGTACACCCCAGACAGCTCGCCAGGCCATCGCAAGGCAGAAACACGCTGACAGCAATGCAGCTACTCTTGATGAAAATCAGCAATGGTTCTTTTACATGCTTCTCACCATAGATAGTGAGAGACATGGCCGGCATTTGATAACCCAGTTAGCTGCACTGGGGGGACAGCAGTGACAACCCGTCGATAGTGG
>JAOUQZ010000017.1:7639630-7650676 GCA_028564935.1 Neosilurus hyrtlii
ATAGACAGTGAGAGACATGGCCGGCATTTGATAACCCAGTTAGCTGCACTGGGGGGACAGCAGTGAGAACCCGTTGACAGTGGGGCTTGAAACCCCGACCTTGGGATCAGTAATCCAGCACCTTACCACCAGGCCACCACTGCCCTTGAATTTTATATAAACATCTTATGTTTACTTTAAACAACTTAATTTATTTGTTTATTGATTTATTTAATTATTCATTCATTCGTTTATTCATTTGTTTGCCTTTACACACAAGATTATGTGAAGTAAGTGGATTTCGATCTATACAGTTCACTGCAGCAATGAACCTTGGTGAACAGTCTTGATAATTTTTTGATAAATGATTGTTGTTACATTTATACTTTAGTTTTGGAGTCACCCATTTATTTTTCCCAGAAGAGGGTTACCTTAAGATGCAAACCAATAGTGGCATTACATTAAAAAAAGCCCAGATTAGTCTTTGCTAGAAAGCCTTCTCAGTTCTGGAACATGAGTCCAGAACTCACGATCCAGAGCTCATAATGAGATACCACATCATTTGTCAAACATGGCGGACATGGGATTGTATGGCTACCAGTGGAAGAGGGTCACTGATGATATGAGTTATGATAGAAGCAGGATGATTTCTAAAGTATATAGGGTTATAGTTTCAGTTCAAATTCAGCCAAATTCTGCAAAGGTGATACAGTGTATGAAGGATAATGACCAAAAATACTGCAAAAGCAACCCAAAGGTTAAAGAAATAGAATTCTTTTAAATGCTAGAGTCAGTTGGGTATGCTTTTCACTTACTGAAGACAAAGCTAAAGCCATAAAGACCCACAAACAAACAGCAAATGAAGAAAGATGCAGCAAAGCCCTGGAAAAGCATCCCAATGGAGGCGACTGCATTTGGTAATGTCCATGGGTTCCAGACTTCAGATATTTTACTGTAAAGAATTTGTATTTGAGTATTAAAATTTTTTATTTATAATCATGCTAGTTCGAGCCTGTAAATAAAAGTCGGGGGATTTCACTATGTAATAATTGTACACAATTCCTAAACAAATGCAGGTAAAAGTTGTTTTTTCAGGTAAGTCTATACTTCAGTCACATCTTACCTGCATCATTTCAAATCCACTGTAGTTTACTAAGACAAAATTACAAAATTGTGTCACCGTCCAAATACCTATAGACCTATGTACTATAAGTAAGTTTTATTCTTAACTGATAAAGTTTTCCAGCCTCACCCTTGTTTTAATAAATGTCCAACAAAATGCTAACAAATTCAACCTGGGTGATGATGAAGCTCTACGATAGTTTATCTTTATGCATCTATTTCTTCTGTATATTTTAAAGCCAGATCAAGACACGTTCATTCTTCTAGAAATGAGAAATGACGTTCAACAAAGATTTAAATACTGTTTATTATCATATGTGGCTTAGAGAGTGTAATAACATTCTTTGCTTTGTTTCCCATAAACTCATACTTTGAACCAATGCAAAATTGTTCATTATGGCAAGGCCACACACGCCGTCCCAAATCAAGAAGTGCAACCTCTGCACCCAAGAACACTTTACTTGGAGAGTAAATCTGCTTCTTGGCCCGTTCTCAGCACTTCAATTCTGACATTAACTAATGTTGGTTCACTGCAGGAATATGCGGGCATTCTAATGCTAATGGCAGATTTAACCAGCTCCTTATCCCTAGTGTCTGAGCTCACTACACAGCTTGATCTGCTGTGAAAGAATGAGGGAAGAAAAGGGGAAGGGTGGCAAGAAAAGAGAGACTGAAAGTGGGTGAAGGACTGTGCATTACTATAGATGGGGACCATTAATACAGTACTCAAGGGTGTTACAATAACCACAACAATTCATTGTGACTGTAATGTTAAAGGGCACTTGTTGCCCTGGACCAAAGCATAGCCCATATGTGTGCAGTAAGTGAAGCACTACGGGAGCAGGGAACTTGGTGGCCAGTCCCACATACTCTCAATGCAGAGCAACAGAAAGGGCAGGTGGTCATTAAAAGTGCTGTAATCCCCTCCATGAATAGTTCACGCCTTACTGTGATGGAAGCTAAGCATGAGCAATGCTGTATCACGAGACAAGGGGAGAGACTCAGAAAGAGAGAGAGAGAGAGAGAGAGAGAGAGAGCTGGCGTTTGATGCTGGGCCCCTGAGGCTCTTTAGCATAGTGGCTGGGCCTCATTTCTGAGCGGATGTGTTAACAGTTTCAGGCTCAATGGAGGGAGAAATCCCCACAAAGGGTGGTGTACAAATATTGTGGGAAATCCGTTCACTCTTTAATATTTCATGAAGCCCCACAATCTATTCATGAGACTTCATTCCTTTAGAGGGGCCCGTATTCAGTCTCACTCTGCCGCCTCAATGGGCAGCCCTTAATTGAGTGCCCGCTCATTCTCCAGCTCCCTGGCAGATTGTTCCAGATGAAAAGCCCCTGGCTCTTCAACCTCCTCCTCTCTTGCCCAAGAGTGGGAAACAGAAAGAAGGGCGAGCCTTGCTGGTGGTGCGTTCAGGAGGGTGCCCAGGGAATGGATAAGAAATGATAATAAGGAGAAAAAGAGAGACAGGGCAAGAGAAGGAGAGATGCAGTAGCCGAGTACGCTTCCGTGAATGGTGAAAGGGTCGTGGGGTGTTCAGTAATCTCTGGGTAATGCGGCGTGTTTCTAGCATGGGGTGAGTGGAGCTGGATGACTGAAGAGGCTGTTGAAGGACCTCCTGTGCCCTGAAAGACCTAGGCCATACCAGCACAAGACAAACTGCTGTTGAGAAGGAGGCCACATGCCTGAGTGATGGTTGGCACCCCACCGCCCTGGAATGACAGAGAGGCCTTTCAGTATGGCTGACACCTCCGTGGTTACACGAAGAGATCCCCCGTGAGCTCCACGCAGCCTGGTGTCAGCCCATACCAACGCTTAGAACGGGCCACAATGATAGATGCTGCTGTGCTAATCAGCCGTTTTTTTGAGTGCTGCTGCCTCCATGCTGCGACTCGGGAGATGCCAGGGAACTCTAAGATCCTTTTTGATCTTTTTAAGTGTTGGAAGGCAAATTGTTAGTTTACCACCTCTGATGAGGCCCTCCCCTATGCCCCATGCCTTGAATGGCAAAAAAAAAAAACACTACAGTAACTTCGGCACTTGTCGCATCTGTTTTCAAGCGAGACCAAGTTTAATTGGCAGAATGCTAGGGACTTCAAAGAGAATCTCACAGACCAGCCAAGCTTTCTAATAGCGGCTGGTCTTTGGTGAATTATACACAGGAGTAATGGAGCGTGAGAAAGAAATTGACAGAGCTTGAGAAACTCCCACTACATGTACAACACTGATGACATTCCTTAGCAAAGGGCATGGTGCTATCCAGCTCTCACTTATGCTGATATTTAATGGTGCTGACTGCTTTATCACTGCTTCATGTATCCCAACCAATGTGACACTCTGAACGTGTGACCCAGGGTCAAGGTGTAATCAGTTTCCTGCAGGTGTCTATTGCAAGCATGGCCCCTGATCCCTGATTAAAGGTCATCCGGCCCACTATAAGGGCCTATAAGACACCCTGAGACATCCTAGGCCAGTCCATCTGGGTACACTTACTGCGCCCTGATGTGTGTCCAACAGGCTTAGAGCAACTCTTGAGGGTTGGAGAGCACCTGTGGAGAGGAATCCTACTGAGAGGAAAATCCCCCCCTCTGTACCACAACCCCCATCATCCATCCTCACCTCTTTAGCATATCAAGTCTGGGCTCCACAACTGGGAGTCCCAGAGCAGATGTATACAAAATTTTATTTTCATATATTTTTATGCAAAACGTGAAAGGTCTTCATGTCCCCATGGCTTAAAACTCATGGGTTCCACACTGACGAACACTGATGTGTGACTTTGAAAGTTGCGTTAACAAGAGACAATCATCTTTTGAGACTTGCTTCTGGGCACGATTTGATGTGGATTATTTCAGCTTGGCAAAGATCGGCATAAAGCTGCAAGATCAAAGATGTAAAGTACTTTTCTTTAACTTGAAAGCAAAATGGAAGACCACAACCTCTCAGACCGAATGTATAATAGCTATTCAGTGCCACTGGAGTGTCTCAAGTGTGAGATTTATGCATGTAGAATATTAATGCAAGATTTTCTAAGGAAATTGAGTGAAGGCCTGAGCTTTGCCTCATCTCTTAGTCTAATCCTGTATTTCTTAATGAAGTCCACTAAAAGACTTAGAGGGTCTCAGAAATCCAACTCTGACCCATTGCCTTGATCCAGGTACTGAATAAATCCCTCATGTCTCTAAAAGCACTTCCGCCACCTGCTTCATCTCCACTGACCAAAACAATCATCTGTAGTCACACACACTAATCAGACACCCAATAAATTTACAACAAAAGTGTCAGTACTTTAAGATGCGAGGAAATAGTTGAGGTAAGTCAGATCAGACAGAATAATGTGATTGTGCCTTGCTTGTTAACCTAACAAGTAGATGATTAATTTGGGGAGCTAATCCTTTGATTCTCGGGCAAGGAGGAAATACCTCTGGTTGCCTAATCCGCCATGGTCAGACCAGGGACACTCACTGTGCCACTCAGAGACCTTTTGTCCTGTACAGGTATTAACCCACAAGTGCAGGTCTGTCTGGCGCTAAAGCAGTCAGAAAGACGGGAGGAGGCCATAGTCATCAAGTTGTTTTTAGTTGCTAGACTTGAACCTTTACTTTGTTTTGGAAGGCACTCATTTTTGCATTATAATAAAGTTTGCTGTGCAGTTTCTCAATAGTGTCTTTCCTCAAATATTTTTTTTCTGATTGTAGGATTTCATCAAAATTTGAAATAGATTTTCAAGACTTTCTTGTTCAGTGTTTATCTTGATAGGGAGCTGACTAAAAACCCTGCAATTGACTGCTTTGTCTGATTGGAACAACTAGATTGTTGCCCAATAAAACAATTCTGCTAAGTGGCAGGTTGTGGGCACTAACTATTTATTCCTTTACTATTGGGTGGTGACAGACTTAGATAAACACAGCAGAGGTTCATTTCATCGAAGTCACAAAGAAAGTGAGTGTGCCACGGCCAAAGGCTGCAGTGAACTCTGACCTGGCCGATGCACACAGAGCATTTGTCCCTCCTTAATTGGACAGAAGGGCCCTTTCGCTCTTCATTTAACCTTTTCGGGCTGATTCTTTATTCCTCAGTAGTCACAAAGCCTCTGGTCCTGACCCAGTTGTTCCAGGCCTATCTCTCCACCCCCAGCCCAGGCCTTTGAAAGCTGGAGAAAAGCTGGAGTGTGCTTGCCCTTTCAAGAACAATGGTGGAGTTAGTGACCCCTGACCCGAGGGGCTTTGAGTTTTCTTCCTGGATCAGACACTGTCTTTCTCCATGGTTGGATACAGCTCCACAGAGCAGAGAGGGAATGAGGGTAAACACTTGTTAAGAAGTGATTCTTCTTCTACTACTACTTCTACTACTTATACTTATACTATTACAACTTTTTCTTTTTCTGCTATTTTTTTCCTTCTTCCTAACCCCTCTCCCTTTTTCTGTTGTTCATGTGTGTATTGAGAAAAGACAGAAGGTAGAATAGGATTAATATCCAAGCATCAGCCCAACACTCCATCACCATCACATGCTTACATGAGTCAGAGTATTCATATTAACCGAAGGAAAAACTGGATATTTGTGAAGAACAAAGTGAATTGCCTTAATTCCTTTCTCAATAAAATTATTTTGTTCATATAACAGGGCTTGCATGAGATCGATCCAACCTGAATTTTCAGAGCTCCACAATGGCAGAATGAAGTGGTATTGATGGCAGTATCTCAGACACAGCTACCCTTTGTTTTAGGGGACAGCATTCTTTTACAATTTCAATGCATATATAAAATAATTCATACCAGAAACCAAAAGATGCACCATTATGCTGATAGGCTTTTGAAATATCACAGTAAATATGTACACGTAAGAAATCCCAATAAAAACAACCATAAAAAAATGCACATTTAATTATAAACTGAAGTGGATGAGAATGCAACTTTCAAGTCTTCTCTAATCCTTGTCCCTTTGTAGTTGTCATGAGCACAGCTCATACCAGCAGGAGGCCGGGCTGTGGAAGGAAGTGCACAGTGCTGGCCTCATATGTCCAGATGCTGAGCATGCGGTTTTGGAGCAGAGGCAGTTTGCACTGAAGCTAAAGCATATGGGCTGAGAAAGGGACCTACCGGTGATATTGCTGCCGCCATCTCCTAAAACAATGGCTGGCTTTGTCTCAGTCTTTGCCTTCAATACCACTTAATGCTGCGGAACAGCATTGTACAGTATTGAAAAGTTCTGCCTGTCCTTTAGCTTGTGTGGACCCCAGTCAAAGAGAGCCACTCCCGCCTTTCCTCTCACTCCCTTTCGCACAGTAGGACTTTTAGTGGCCGTCTCTGCTGACCTATTCTTCTTTTGTCACATTTTCTTTTTACTATCCTTTCTCCTTTTTGTCTATTTCAGCTGTTCTCTTGAGTGATGGTCAGTTGGTTTGAGCACAATTAAGCCATCTGATGTCACCCCTTTTTTCTAGCATGTCTGTTTTTGTCTTGGTGCTGTATCTTGGGACAATGGCACAGACCTAAGGTCAGTCCTATATTTGTCTAGAAGGACGTCTGATAATTCAGTAATTCTGAATATCTAAATCAGTTTGAAAACATGAAAAATCAGTGGCAGCACAGAGGTTCACGCTTCCGCCTTACAGCAAGAAGGTCCTGGGTTTGATTTGCGCTCCCATTTTTGTGTTGATTTTGCATGCTCTTTTTGTGTTTGGTGAGTTTCCTCTGTGCGCTCCAGTTTTCTCCCACAGTCCAAAAACATGCACATTATCTCCAGCCTCCATCCCCAATAATGGATTACAAAGTGGTTTGGATGACTGAAAGAAATGAAAGAAAATTAATGAAGAAATCATGCCAGGCCTGAGATATATAGGATATCTATACAACTGTGCCAAGAAATGATCCCCAAATAAGCCCAATGTTGAGTTTTAACTATACATAGTAGTACATGTCTTTTATCAAACTGCCATAATCATAAACCCAGTTCGATTGTTTGTGCAAGAAAAGCAAAAGTGTGTTTACATGGTAGTGATTTGTGGGTGAGAGTGAGCAAAGATGTCCACTTTAAAGCTCCCTTCTTTGACGGCCCTATAAAGCTGTCCCTGCATCTGCGTGGGATAAAATACACTCCTTTTTAATTGACAGGTATCTAAAACAGCTGGCGGAGAGCTTTGCCCAACATGGGATTGTGTGCACACTTTTACTGTTTAGCTGTTTTGTGTCTGGGGTGACTCAGACATGACCCAGTCTGCTGCTCCTACCACACACATTCTTACCCTCTTTTCTTCTGCATTACTTTCCACCCCATTTCAGCGGTCTGGGACCACTTCTGCACGTGGAGAACACCCATGAGAAAAAGAGAAAAGAAAAACCTACTCAAAATACTTTTTCCCATGACATAATTACCTCCGCCAAGGAGGTTGTTTTCATCAGAATTGGTTTGTGTGTTTATTTGTTTGTTTGTTAGTCTGTCTGTTAACAATATTACTCAAAAACCGGCTAAGTCTGAAATGATACAAGGAACAAGTGGTTAAATTTTGGCAGTGATCCAGATTATTGTCTAGATGCAGGGGATTTCTAAAGATTTATTAACGCGGATGATGTAGTCATCCGAGTCACTGAGTCTGGACAAGCTTGAATTTGATGGTGTAATCTCAATAATTATCCAATTATCACAAAAATATTCCAATTATTAATTCTTCCACATCAGAGCACAAGGCCTCTTATTCAATGCAGGCCCAATACAAAATGTAATCATATAAATGGCTGCGCGTTTGCATTGTAGGGCTCAAATAATAAACAAATGTTGCATTTGCTGCATTTCTCACAATACCATATGGGGTACTGAACGGCCTTGGCGGAGGGCTGCGCTCTCCGAGTGCTTTTCTAGTTTAATATGTTTTATTTCTTGAATATAAAATTAGTTCATGCAAAAATTTCACAGTGCTCCCATACAGAAATTGGTATTAGCCAATCTCATGTCTAGTATTATAGCATTTGTATGAGGGCCATTCAGACAAAAAAAAATTATTATAAATGAGGTATCACAAAAGTGTAACAGCTGTTAATAGTTACTCAGTTAAAAGGGCTATTGAGAACACTGGACCAACTAGAAGGGCAATGAATTGCTCCTACATTTTATTGTCACACTTTTTCCCATCCATTCATTTGCTGGACTTCTTCATGGGTCATGGGCAGGCTGTAGCCAATCTCAGCCAACTCTCGCTGAAGGAGAGATACACCCGGGACATGCCATTCCATCACAGGGCTACATACACAACCATTCACACTCACATCTAGGGGGCAATTTGGAGCAGCCAATTAGCATAATGTGCGTTTCTTTGGACTGTAGGAGGAAACCAGAGCACCCAGAGGAAACCCACTGAAGCACAGGAAGAACGTGTACACTCCCCAAGCCCAGGACTCAAGCCCAGGACCTTCTTGCTGTGAGGTGGACGTGGTAACCACTACACCGCCATGCATCCCAGTGACAAAATGTTTCAGTCTTCATGTTATTAACTTTCTTTATTCTCTATTAAACTCTAACACCATTCTCCTTTACTCTATATTATATCAGATACTTCCTTATATTTCCATATCTAAAAATTGCATAAATAGGCCCTTCAAATCTCGGAATATGTTTAAACTATTCCACTGATCTCTTAGGCTTTCAGATGTGACTAAGGTTAAGATCTAGTTGGCCCAGCCACTTTGTTCATTCTCACAACACACCACAAACAAGTGCATATTTTTCTGCCTGTCTGTGTGCATAATAAAGCCTTGAAGCACTCTGCACAAAGCATACCAGCAACTAATCCTTGAGGATATTCACTACCTGCTTCATTTTTCTATCGTCTCCCACCCTGCCATGATGAAGGGAATCCTGAATGTCTTTCATGCAAGCCCTTCTAATGGTTAATCATCTGCCAAAGTGGGTTTTGTGGCTGTCGTGGAAAACACTAGGGTGTTAATGCAGGGGAGGCCAGGCAGGTCTGGCCCTGTCATTAAGCTTAGTGTGGGCCTCTCTCCTCCTCGCTTCGGCCTCCTGCCACCATCAAATGAACCTCACACATGCTAATGTCTGCCCTCTGATTGTTGCGCTAAATGAAAATTAATTGATTCTCATTCAAGTCTCTTGTCAGCTCCCTGTTTTCTCCACTGTGCACTCCCTCTATGTGGACCTGGCTCTCTTACAATACACACCATAGCCCTCCCATCCATCCAAATCATGCATTCTAACACATGGTAATGTACTGGTCATTGCTATGCACAGCCATTTATGTATATGCAAGAATTAGCACGTAGCCCTTGGCCATCAATGCCTTTCATTAACGTGACTTAAGACCTCTTGTGTACGCTAACATGCTGGGTGGTGAGTACAGTAGAAGGCAAAAGAATTCACTATCCTCTGTGGCTTTTGTCTGAAGGCATCACTCAGGGTATCTGAAAGGAATTCTTCTGTGTGGACAACACAGATCCCATACATTTAAAGCAGAGAACCAGCTTGTGCTTTCTGTATAGATGTAGGTTCATGCCAATAATGTTGTGGAATGCTCTTTATTGTGGGAACTAGAATTTTTCAGTTGTGGCACCAACAAAAATATCTAAAGAACCACTCAATCAAAAGTCTATCTAAAGGAATCCCCAAAAAAATTTTTCCAGGACATTGCTTCCTGTGAAGATTCCTTTTGAGTGCTTTTAGATCCTCACTGCTTTTTCAGATGCAAAATATTATAATTGGAACCTTTTCTGAAGCAGTTTACATAAACACTAGAAAGGTGCTGCAGATGAACAACAAAACAATAATAACAGTTTTACATTTACAGCATTTAGCATTTAGCTCTTATCCAGAGCGACTGTCAGTGAATATATTCTAATACTGGTTCATCAGGACACAGACTTAACATACCGTCAGTCAAACATATAAGTAACAATAATAGCCAACACTCACACTCTCTCATGTACTCAGTTGCCAAACCACTTTGTCTTACTAGGGTTGTCAGGAGGTGGAGCCTATCTCAGCCGACAATGGGAGAAGGTGTTGTACACCCTGAACAACTCATCAGACCATCGCAGGCTCAACACACACACACACACACACACACACACACACACACACACACACACACACACACACACACACACACACAACCATTCACACTCCCATTCAGACATAGGAACAGCCAATTAAGTCTAATATGCATGTCTTTGGATTGTGGGAGGGAACCAAAGAACCCAGAGTAAAACCATACAAGCACGGGAAGAACATGCATGGTCCACACAGAAACGTCATAGCCAGGCGCAGGCCTCAAACCTTGAAACTTCTTGCACTGATGCAAGAATGCTTACCAATACAGCCCACAACACAGTGTCTTCAAAAAGGACCATGAAACCCAATCATCCATTTGCTGAACCATTTAATCCTATAGCGGTTGAGTGGAGGCTGAAGCCTATCTCAGCTGACTCTGGGTGAAGGCGAGGTACACCCTGAACAGCTTGTCAGTCCACAAATACAACCATTCACACTCACACCTAGATACAATTTGCAACAACCAATTAACCTAATGTTCATGTCTTTGTATTGTGGAAGGAAACCAGAGTACCTGGTTAGCATGCACGGGGAGAACATGGAAACTCCACACAGAAATGCCCTTGCAGAGCCTGGGACTGAAACCCAGGACCTTTTTGCTGTGAAGCAGACGTGCCGACTTCTATGCTACTATGCTGACTTCAAAATCAAGACTGTATAAAACAATCCAGTAAGAATCACCAAAACACATTTAAAGTTTACGGTACATAATACATTCCTGTTACAATTCAAATTTATGAACATATAAGACTTGATATTTATTCATTCATTCATTTTCTGAACCGCTTATTCCTAATTAGGGTCAGGGGGAGGCTGGCGCCCATCTCAGCCGACTCTGGGCGAGGGCGGGGTACACCCTGGACAGCTCGCCAGGCCATTGCA
>JAOUQZ010000017.1:7690885-7705486 GCA_028564935.1 Neosilurus hyrtlii
ATAGCTAGTGGAGTATGTTAGCCTGAAGGGCGCTCTCCCCGACCTCCACACACACACACACACACACACACACACACTTTACATGGTGGCTCTTTGGGGGCTCTTTTTACTCCCCATGCATGGGCTGTGGAAACTTTATAAAAAGTTTATTTTAGCATGAAATGAGTGAGCATGGATAAATGGGCTTCTCGAGGTTTTTGTCAGCCAATGCAGTCTAGCCTATTGGGGGTCTCCAGAGCAGGCAGGTTCTGACCATATGTCATCATTCCAGTCTTTTGTGTGGGTGTATCTCTGTGGCAACTGCATCAGCTGTGGCCATTGTGTGGCTCGACTCACTAGCCCATATATTCATTGCCAGGCTATTGCAGGCTCCGCAACAGAAACAAATTGATACATACAAGCTCCGGCCCCATTTGGCTCACATGACACATTTCAGACGAACAAAAAAAGAACATTTTGGCCTGTTGAAAATCTTGAGGAAAGATTGGTCGCTATGGAGACAAGGCGGCCAGCCCTCCACGGCCCATTAAACTTCAATCAGATGTAAATTTCTTCTCTGGGAGACACAGCCCCCTTTGCACCAGCGACACAAATTAAACAGTTTGTTGTCCAATTCACATGTCATTTTAATAGCTTTTTATTCATTTGGCCTTTGTTTAAATGAGTGGGATTACAAATCGTTACTGATTTATAATATCTAGCCACTTAAGCAATCTGTGCATCCAAACTTTGGCATATGCAAGGGAATAAACAGCGGGACACACACAAAAAGATGAAGTCGGAATAAAACTGATATTTTGTGAAAGGATAGATAGTGAATGGCAGAGATATTTTACTTTTCATTTCTCTAACTAATTTTTAGATTCATTTTGACTACATAAAATCCATTGTATTGTCTATTAGATAAATAAATAAAGGAGTTTTTGTATTTCTCTCTCTCTGTGAAATGTTAAATATAAAATGAACAGAAATGTTGTAATATTATAATAGTGAGTTATTTCACAAAAATCAAAAAACAAATCTGATTCAACAGTATAAATGTATTTGAGTGTAACAAAAAATATATTTTATGATTCAGATGTTGTTTTTCCAGGTGCAGGAACCATTCAGTTTGAACACTTTTTATTATTTTTCCTTGTTATAAATAATCTAGACAAGTAAAAAGTTGGTGCATATAACAGTTGTTCCACCACAAACACAAACAGATTATTAAGAAACCAAAAACAACCTTCCCGTAAAAATACTTTATTTCATTTTTTTAAATTTTCTCTTGTTTTTAATCATGTTTTCACAAAGTTGCATGTCAGAGTGGAGGCTGTGATGTGGAAAATGGGTACATTTAACTTGCTGGCTGATGTCTCGGAGCAGGAAGCAATGGGCCCTTGCGATTGAGCAGAGAAAATATTTTGCTTGACTCTTGGGCTGGAGATTTGTTCGTACATGGCAGTTTGCATGTGTATTTTTCTTGGTTCACATGCACTGTCTACTGTTATTAAAATCACTAATGTCAGGCTTCAAACAAGCAAGATTTATCCTGTGTAGCGAAAAGGTCACCGGTGCTTTAAGCTCACATCATTACCATGTTAGTGAACCACAGAACCGAGATGTTTGAAAAACAGACACACAGCTTTTTGCTCTTTCCTGTTTGAGATGATGCCAGTATGACCAGTGACACTGCGCCTTTGCAAAATTTTAGAATTCATAATATTTACAATAAGTAAGAAAATAAAAATATAATTATATAACTATAAAAATAAATATGTTAGTAAATCTGCTGCATCTACAATGTTTGTAGGTGGGTTTTTTTGTTTGTTTTTTGTTATTTGCAGCATTATTTAGGAAATTAAGAAAACTTAAATTAAATTAAATTAAATTAAAAAGGCAATTTTTCATCAGACATAAATAATAGACAGAGAGGCAATTTTAAGATACAACACAAACATGATACAAACACACAGAAGTGCTTTGTGTTGGAGGGAGATTCTTCTTCTTCTTCTTCTTCTTATTATTATTATTATTATTATTATTTTAATATAAATGTGAATAAATTGTTAGTAATACTTAATTTCTTGCTAAAATTACTTTATAGAAGGTAAATTTGAACAATGTTAAAATCATTTGTTACAATAATATTAAACTATTACAATTAATTAATTAATCAATCAATCAATCAATCAATTAATTAGTTAGGGGGAAAAAGAGGCTACACTATGTTGCCTCACAGCAAGAATGTTCTGGTTTCAAATACTGTAGCCACCTGTTGTCTGCTTCCTCTGGGCAATCTGGTTTCCTCCAACAGTCCAAAGTCGTGGATTAGGTCAACTGCTTGCTGTAAATTGCCCATAGCTGTGAAACTGCGTGTAAATATCAGTCTGTCGGTGTTCACCCTGCTATAGATTGTCCAAGGTGCACCAGGTCATTTGCACAGTGTGACCCGTAAATGAAGCAGATTTGAAAATGATTGAATGAAATTTCATTTAATACATTTATGTAAATAACATAAAGTAAAATAACTCCAAAAACTTTTACTGGATCCCATCAACTCCCCTGCGGTTTTCCTAATTTGATCCTAACATCCTAATTTGATGCTGAGATGACTGATTATGTCAACACCTGTCGTGATAAATGTCCTATGGCATGTGCTAGGTGAAGGAGCTTCTCCATTTCTCTTTTAGCTAGTTGATGAATGTGATTCTCTTGCAAACACTCACTCACTCACTCATTTGCCGAACCGCTTACTAAGGTCGCCGGGAGGCTGGAAATTATCTCAGCTTGCCCTCCGTGTGTGTTAGACCACCCCCAAATACACATGCACTGCAGTTTGAAAAAGCGGGTGGCGGGCATTGCAAGTCACAGAGGGGGGCATGTGCCATGTTTACGACCCTTCCTGTTTGGTGGTGGTCATGTGATAGGGAAGCCAATACTTGATGAGTGGGAATTGGATACGACTAAATTAGGGAAAAAATTAACACCCCCCACCCCTGCAAAAAATATGTACTTTTGGTGAAAAACTGTGCAAAACTGATAATAGAATTTTATTTGAAGTAACATAAATTATTGTTGTATAACAGGGTCTGATGTTAGGTTATGTTATGGTATCTAAATTACGTGTCTATGCTAATAGTACTAATAATATCACTACTGTCATGACATTATTATAATTAATGTCATTAGTGAAGAAATTTGAATTTAAAAACTTACCTCTTAAGAGTCTTCGGACACCCGCATGCCCTGTCTAACTTGAAGATGAAGTTAAACTTCTAATTATCTAAACATATGATTCAGCAAATCAGTGGCTTGCTAAACTGAATGAATAACTAACTAGGACCATGCATGCACTCATGGACTGCGGACAGACAAATACACACAGAATTGTTTCGCAGAACTAAAATCGGTGCGTCACAGTACCTTTCATGTAGCGCATGTGAAAAGTACTAAGAAAAGCTAATTGTACATAATATTCATATAATGCATAATATTCAGTAATGACTATTAATTATTTAGGAAACCCCCCCTAATAGGAAAGTTAAATAAAACGCACACACTTATCAGAGTGACAAATATAAATTTTGATTCTCAGTGGGCTCATACACACATTGAGGAATGGATGACTGAAGTGTTAACGCGTGTGTGTGTGTGTGCGTGTGTGTGTGTGTGTGTGTGTGTGTGTGTGTGTGTGTGTGTGTGTGTGTGTGTGTGAACTGAATTATGTTGTGTATCTCAAGCATCCCTAAAACTGTTCATTAATGATCTCTTTCTCACATTTTTTTTGCAGATCATCTAAAGCATTTTTAAACTCCTATAGTTCACAGGTCACAATGAGAATCATCCCAAGAATGTGTGAACTGACTTATTATACAGAGGAATGTGAAGGTCTCAGTCTTTTAATTGTGTCTGCACTTTATTCATGTGAAAAGCAGGCAGGGAAAAAGAGTCTGGCTAAGATGGAAGGCTGTCTGCTTGCCTGGTGTCTTCACTCTTCTTGACTTTGTAGCTTTAGTGAAAGTGCTGGTGGCAGGAGAGGAATCATTACAGCCGTATCCAATCCCTCCGGGTATGACTGACAGGCTGATACAGCCTTGGCACTAAAGAAAGGGGGAGGAAGGAAAAAAAAAACTCCAACTTACTCAACACACATTGCAAAATTGTAATTGCCCATCTGGTTGTTCATTAGGGTAACAAGGGCGCTCTATTGGAAATGATGGAGGGGGGATAGAGGGGAAGTTAAGAAAGGGAATAAGATTCTCCAGGGTCCATAGGCTCCAATTATTCAGAGATTATCCTTTCCCATCCACTGATCTTGAAATGAATAAAAGTTTGGCCTCTATTACTGACAGCTGGGTGCACAACTATAGATGCGGGAGGGAGATCAGGGCCTGGGGTTACGGTGTCAATCTGACTCTGACCCTTAGGGGTTAGTGAGGTGATGCAGTGTAGTGACAGCACACGGGCATCGCCTCTTAGCAGCTTGTCCCATAAATGCAGAGGCCAAGTTTTAAAGCAAAAGATCACATTTCTTAAAGTTTTTGCAGCCTGTTGCCTTTGAGGATAGCTTAAGGACTGTGGATGTAAAGATTTAGGGTGATGAGTCACAGAGCCAAGCTGCTGCTTAGAGTGTAACTAATATATGCCTTTTTGAATTATGCTCAGAGCAGATGCACACAAATACATGCAGATGTGCAAAGAACACATGTGGCTAAGAAAAACTATACATTCAATCTTAGATACAAATTCAGTATATACAAAAGAGATTCATCTAAGCCACTTAATCCTAATTATGGCCGTGGGGAGGCTGGCGCCCATCTCAGTATCCTACTTGGATGTTTTTGGACTGAGGAGAGAAAACTGGTGTACCCTGAGAAAAACCACGCAAGCACGGGGAGAACATGCAAACTCTACACAGAAACACCCAAGCCCGGAAATCAAACCCAGGTCCTTCCTGCTGTAAGGGGGACATGCTAACCACTGTGCCACTGTGCCACCCCTCCATTTCTGAGATTTATTTTCACTTTAAAATGCAAAAGATGTCAGGATATTACATCATGTGAGGACAGGCATTCAGTGTCGCTAGGAATTTGAATGAACTGTGCTGTCTTGTGCACAACAATTGGTGATAAAGCTTCCAAACTTCCAATCTAAGGGTCAGATCTTACAATAGTGTTGATCCATGTGTGATCACTGAGCAAAGCCACTGGATACTACTGAATTGCTTGAAGTGTTATCTTCTGGGCAAGACTCCAGGCCTGTAATCAGGAGATGCTCCTTTGCTTTGGCACCCCTGATGCCATCTCCCCCCGACAGACTCCTTGTCTCCCTCGGGAGCATGGCTCTCAGATCTCCCGACAAGTGTTGCTGAGGCCTCTCGTTTTTATCATGGAAAAAGGCTGCAGCATTCTCATGCCACCGCACAATGCCTAAACAAGCGGGTATGTCTAATTCAATTAAGTGCACGAGACTGTGCCAAGTCTCAGTGGGCCCCGCGTGACAGTGGTAATGAGCTTGGGCTTTGACTCATCTGGGTGGCGAGGGGGAGATGGTGGAGAGAAGGGGGTAGACAGCACCCTGCTTAATACTTCTCTCCTTACTGCTGCCCGTTCTCACAGATAGCCTTTGATATGCTGAAAACAGCCAGGAAACCCTCATTTAGGCTCTTTTAAAATGGAATATTTGGCATTCCTACACAAGTGTACCAAAGGGAATTGAGAGGACACACACACAGATGGGTATTATGCAGCCAGAACCCTGGGTGTTCCACAGATCCTCCCTCTTCACTCTGTCCTTCTCCAGTGACACAAACACAGCTGGCCCCTGTGTGCTGTGTGCCAGGGGCTGCACTGCGTCTGAGCGGATGTGAGATACAGTCACATATAATCCATGGATGGACCCTTTGATGAAACATGAATAGAGAATAGAGATTGTTGCAATGCATACTGTGCACGCTTCCTCTGGCATTATGCAGTGTTTTGGCATGGACTGCGGCGTTGAATGCAAACACACGTATCCATGACCATGCTGGGGGACCCCGCCCCCTTTGTAATCGGCTTAGATGGACTAGTGACATATGGAATTCAAAGAAGAAATCATTTCAGCTCGCATATTTGGAATGACAGTTGGAGTATTATTTGAAAAGTCGTAAAAGGGATAATGAAAACGTAGCTGCATCTCACTTCGCGCTGCTCATGAAAGGAGACCACTGAAAAGAGAGATGACAGCATTTCTATATGCTTTTGGTGTTTTTTGTAGTTAAACACTATCTAAAGCTTTATTTGCACTGTACGTTGGAGACTACCAAAATCAAATGACCTAAATGTGTGTAAAATGTGTGCAGATGTTGAAATACATTAAAAAAACAAGTAGAATACCCTGTCCATTCTTTAAAAAAGAAAAAAATTCCAACAATTTTGACATTCAAATATTAGAGACCTGGGCAGCCGTTAGCTTCGTCAAAACCTTAAGAAAAGGCCTCCCGCTGCTCTTGTGAAGCACTGATTCCCAGCCGGCACAAAAAAAGCCTCTTAAACGTTTGACTTTCTCACAGAAACAGCTTGCTAAATGGCGTTCCTGTAATGGACTCCTGCTAGGGTTCATATGCGTTGTATACCCTGGATGCCCAAAGTTGTGTCAACAGCATTACCATGAGAAAGGCACGAAAGAAAGGCAAGAAAGGTTTTTTTTTAATCAAAAAAATCTGAAACTATAGAATTCTTTGTTTTCAGGAGAAAAAAGCTTCAAATCAAAGACACTGATGGTATTTTTTCCCCCCTTGGATGAAGAAAGTGGTGCTGAATGAATGTCTTATTTACATGCCAAAGGGAAGGGATGTGGTTTTAGAGGATGGGAAAAGCAAGGCTTCTATTATAGAAGGTGCTGGTGTGCAGGGGCTGAGGCTGAGTGGGAGCCTCCCTGCCAGGCTGCGGTTAACAAGGCGCTGGATGAATTAGAGAATGGCAATGAGTTTTTAATTGGTGACACATTATATTTATCAAGCTGACAGGCCAAGTCCTGTGCTTGGGCCTTTCTTTTTTTTGTCCCTGGGCACACATTACTTCCCCCTAGTCACCCTTTCACATTCCTGTCTGTCCAGAACAGCTCCCACACATGTAGAAAAAACCCCAAAACATAATAATTGCTTGATAAACTGAGAGAGAGCCGGAAGGATCCAGATTCTTGCTCTTTCCCCTGATCAACAAATTCTCACAGTTGAAGATATGTAGGCAGTTTTTACTCTGTTCTAACTGACAGAGGTCATTACAGCAAAAACTTTATTAGCAAGTAATCCATGTCTGGGATAGTGGATGTTTTATGGGAAAGAGTTTAATAATAATTCATTTATTCCTTTAATAACAGTGATAAACTAGTCCAGAACAGATAGGTTTTAGTCATTCAACCTGTAACAGCCATGCAGTAAATAGCTGAGATAAATAGTTATCACATATGAGAGTAAGTTTGGCTCCTTTTCTTTCCTTGCACAGTTTGAAACTTAAATATCTCGGTGTTTGGTGAGCAACAGGAGAGCATCAGAACTCAAACAGTTTTGGAAGAATCTTTTGTTGCCCTTCAGGGGGATGGGTTTGGGAATAGAGCCCAACTTCGTTTTATGTAATGGGACCACAGAATGGCAGCAGAGGAAGGGGGCCTAATGAAATATTTAAGATTTCTGTTAAAAGAGGCCCTGAAAGTCCCAACAAAGGATTTGCTGAGGGCCCTTATTGTGTGGCAGCCTGGCGGAAGCTGTGCCGGGACCGCTACAGATGTGAGGAGGGCCCATATTGAACCGGACGGTAGAGGCTCTGCTCACAGCTGTGTCTGCACACTCCCGGCCGGGCCACCAGCCCCCTGCTTTTGTGCCCTATTGTGGAAAGCACAGAGCGCTGATTTTACACCGAGATGATTGCACAGCAACGCCTTTGTACCACTGCTAAAAAAGCACCCCGCCCCGTCCTAGTAAAAGCTCATGTCTGTGCCCTTCCCCCTTTCTGCTCATCTCCAGCATATCGCACGCTGTCTTCTCCTTTTCTCCTTCTCTACTCTCTCCATCAGCAATGAACTAAGGGATGACAGGGTGATGAATCCATGCTCTGTTGTCTTGTCGCAACTACTGAGATAAGCACCAAGGTCTGCAGCATTAACCATGCGCCCTGTCCTCCTCCAGAACCTGCCTATTTATCGCTTAATGGCCATTGATTAATGGGCCATCTATTCAAATGAACATATGCCATTTTTAGGTCCTATAAGAGCTTTATGTCCAAATTCTGAGCCTGGTGTCAGAAGGTCAAGGCAGACCTTTTTAACACATTATCTGTGAAAAGGAGGTGATGCATAATTTACTAAGTACAACAGTTGACTTACTAGGTTAAGCTTAGAGTAAAGGATTCTCGTGAAATGAATAAAGTGCCAAATCATGCATGTATCATTATCATCATTATTAGTTTGCACAGTTGTTTCTGATTCTACATTAACTAACCACACTTCACGTTCGGCCTTCACGGTTAAACAAAAACATTTATTGCAACATAGTGAGTTCTGCAACCACAATGTAGAATATAACTAAATGAATCGGTATTCTTCTGTTTTATAAAATGTGTAATTGAGTGAAGCTTGTGAATCAGAATTGCGTACACAGAACATCAGGAAGTGCTTGACTACTTTTAATAGGATTATGTTTTCTGTAGCTCAACCAACATAAACGCTTTATGTGGTTAAGTCTGCTCGATTGACCATTCCTTTTTCAATTAAGGTAAAAAAATTCATGAACATAGATCGGCTCATGCTAGCACTAGCTGGTTAGTTTGGTGCGAGTTCATGAGCTATTGGTCTAAGCTAACAAAAGACAAGTATTCATGGAGATGTTGATGCTTTCTGTAGTTTAAAGATGCTGAGGTCAAAAATTCTGATCTCCAGTGTTCTACTTCCGAGTTAAGTCAAGCGAAGCATTCAACTAAAGCTTAACAGAAATACTCTCCATTCAAAAGCTGGAAACTAAAAGAAAAGGTTAATCCCTTCACAGATGTGGCTATAGTTCTGATGAAAAGGAATTAAGCCAGGAATTAGCCTACTCTGATATTTTGCTAGTCTGGACTTGTGCTATTCTGAACAGAATTACTGTTCGTTATAACACTCATTCAATAATACATGCTGCCCAAACATCCTCATAGTTGAAGATAAGGTTATACTTGCTATGGGTGATGACATGGAAAGATTTGCATTCATGCAGCAATTATGGTCTACTGTGGCTTGTTCTAGGATTCTACCTGGAACTATGTGCTGTTATAGGCTACAGGCTCCAAGGAGGGTATAACACCAACTGATCAATCTATCCTTAGTGTGTTGATGTAAAACAGAGCCCTACGTTGATCTCCTCACACACTAGAGCTCAGCCTCATTTCTGCCGTGTGTTTCCCCTCTCTCCACAAAGACCTGTCACGTTTAATGGCCTGTTGGCTGAGTGGGCTGCTGTAGCCCTCTCCAAAAGAAAGGCCAGGAAAGAAAGGCTCATAGACAACTAATGCAGCTTAATATTCTTTAAAAAGGTCGGGGGACAATTAAAGGAGTGTTTCCCATGGTTCTCCCCCAGCGGTTAGTGTCCGCCTGCACAGCAGCCAGGCTGTTTGATGGAGTCTGAATACATCTTATTGATGGGGTCAGAGATTAGAGGCGACTGGGACGGCACTGAAAGGGCCGAGTGTGGCCTCTGAGAGAGGCTTGGCAGAGCCACATTCAGCCAGGCCTCTCAGCCTCCTTCACACACCAGCACATTTGCTCCACTTGTCTGCCTACAAATGCTTTTCAACTGAGCTTTCCTATTCAAAGACACCACACCGCTGATGCACGTGGGGCTATGTTCGGTTATGCATGTGTTTATGCGTGTGTGTGTGTGTGTGTGTGTGTGTGTGTGTGTGTGTGTGTGTGCAGAATAAAGTGCAAGCTTATAGATGCAAGAAAAAACATGGTCTAATGAAATGGAAACTCCATCTACTTTCACCATTACAGTAAATGACTGGAAAGCACTCAGTCATAATCTTTGCTAAACTTCTTATTTATCAAGTCAAATCAAGTATCTTGACTGATATTTAATATCATGGACACTGGTTATAATGCATCAATTATATACCTTATCCTCTACTCACAATAGTTTACACAACAACCTCTTAGGCAAAATGTAATCTTGAAAATCTCTTTTATCGACTGCTTCAAGTAGGTATAATGGTTACACTTGGTGCTATGTGCACCTTTTTGGGCGGGGAAATGCGTATAGACCAATGGCAGTGACTGAATGTTTGTGAATGCTTGTGAATAATGTTTAATAAATCCCTGTATCCATGTCTGCTTACATACAAACTTAATGGGTTTTTCCAGGCCTAGGCCCAGGTCCCTCCCCTTCACCAAGTTTGATGAAAATCAGATTAGTAGTTTTTGCTTAATCCTGCTAAGAGAAAAAAAATCCTTTAATAATCGCTTGTTAAAAAAGAACTTTAATAAATGCTGGGATCCAGATTGTGTTTCGGATCTGCTCCACAATGTTACGGGCTCTTGCATGGCTCGCACCCCATTCCTCCGCCAATCTTGATGAAAATAAGTTCAGTAATTTTTTTTGTGTAATCCTGCTAACATACAAACAAACCATCAAACAAACAGACGTTAGTTAATACATAATCTCCCACACCTAGAGGCGACGGTAAAAATACTGCTGTGCCATTTATTTACCTATTACTCGTTTACTTACTTATTTTTTGCATAATACCAATTCCTCTTTAGTGCTATGGAAATATAATGTACACTGATGGTCAGCATAAAATTAAACAAAAAAGTATAATGAACAGCATTCCACTGCGCATGAACATGGACACATCATCATAAAATTTACCCTGAAAAGCTGCTACTTATATAAAATCATCTAATTCGTTACGGAATATAAAAGTATGGTTGAATTTTGTTTAACCTATTGAAGCAAAAAATGTGCTTCTCTTTTTATTGTGACCAAAAATGGAAAATTAAGATTTTATTTATTCCCACCATCACTGATGATTCTCAGAAGAACTTCCTGCGTTTTTAGAAAGAAATGCATTGAAAAGCAACCAATTTAGTTACATATGGAGTGTGTAGATGCTCGTTGAAAAGGGGGAACCCAGCTGTACTTTACCATACTGCAGTAATTAGAGGAATGTTTTGGGTCAGTGAATGCACAGGCTTTTGTTTGACTCGTTTGCTACATTCAGTGGGATCTATAGAGGCATCAAAGAAGGAACCCAATTACTGCACTGAGCATTTTAATTGTTCATTCTGTGCAATTAGGAAGCAAGTTTCAAATGTTTTTAAGAGGCTACTGGATTTTTTTTCCCCCTAAATCTATCATTAGGTTAAATGGCATGCCCCTGCCCAGGTGCTCTTTAGCAGAGGGTACTCAAGAGCATTGTTCAGTACACAGATCTGCAGCGGTCATTACTTTTTAGAAATTGTTAGTAGCTTGTTGCACATATGGGATTATCCAAGTCCTTTGCCTTCTGTCTAATTAAATAGATCACATCTAACATCAGTGAACTGGGACTTTTCAGGGTCATTCTAACTTTTTTTGATGCAGTTGTAATTTATTAAAAAATAAAAATAAAAACTTTACATACAGTGTTTCTTGTACAGAGTAAATACAGGAGAAAAGTATTCCACCCTGAAAGACAAAATAAAATAGAGTACTATTAAATCTTACGACAGCATTTTTGCCACTCACTTCACTTAAAGGTAATCATATGGCACTGTGAGTAATTTAGGTAAATGTTAACCAAAGTAAAGACTGACATGCCACTGAAGTTTAGACTTCCCTTCGAATTTTATTACAAACTACACTGCCTGGCCAAAGTAAGGTCACTGTTTGGCTTTAAACAAACAAATACTTAACTGCCTTTGATTAGATAATTACTGGTGTAATTATTTTTCAGCTGGAAAGAATTATTGTAAGCCTAATTGATGCAGTGAGTAGCTTCTCATTATTTACAAAAACAATGTCAGAAGATGTAGGCCATGATTGCGGAAAAGATATTACTGGATATTACTACCTGCATCAAGCAAAGAAACCAACCACGGGGACTGCTGAACTAAACAATAAAACCTGGGGGAAAAGTATTCATAGAAGACATGATATTGTGAAAAAAAAATTTGACTGACCATGTTTAGAAATCACTTATAACTCGGTGAAGTTGAATCATAAAAAAGGCAACGGTAGACAACGTAGGAAGATTATCCGCACGCAGTGAAATGTGAACTTGTTGAATTGGACTAAACTGTGTAGGCGGTAGAAAACCACTTGTCATTGAGAATAATCAGGGGAAAAGACTTCACAATAAAGACTGGACTCTGGAGCAATGGAAAAGGTCATGAGGTAGAATGTGTCCATATTTACCCTCTTCTATAGTGATGGGTGTGTCAGAGGTTAGAAGAAGGGTACGAAGGAAAGCGATATACCCATCATGCATTGTGGCCACTGTACATGCCTCTTGAGGCAGTGTTATCTGGTTTGCTTTGATTGGTCAGGTATAGTTCAGCAAATTTGTCTGGCAATTAAATTAAGTCAGCTGATGCCCCGAGTATACCAAATGATTAAGTTATCCCATCAATTAATTTTTTTTCATTCTTAATAGCACGGCTATATTCCAGGACAACAATGCCAGGATCCATTAGGCTTAAAATGTGAAAGAGTGGTTCGGGGAGCATTCAGGGAGTCTTGTTATTAACCCCAGTGAAAGTCTTTGGGATGTGAAAGAGAATACTTTACAGAGTAGTTAAATGTTCCTGTTATCAATAAAAGATCTAAGTAGAATAAATGCAACTCTAGATGGAAATAAATCCTGTGAAGTTTTCACGAGGTTGTCAAAACAATGTTGCAGTGAATGCATGCCAGAATGAAAGCTAAATATGGTCTAAAGAAGTATTAGAGTGCATGACGTCTTTCACACAGGCTGGTACTGAAATTCACATGTCACTTATAATGATTAACATATAATTAATCGGGTGGAGTTTTCCTTTCAGATATTCTACATTGAAGATAGCTTTATTTCATATATCTGTAACCTTACAACTGCCTGGCACTTTTGATAGCCATGACAGAATGACTTTCAACAGAGCAATGCAGCCAGGTTCATGCCATCTATAATAATCTATAAGGAACAATTTTAGGACCCATGCTTGCCCCCACCCATTTCATGATAAATGTATGCTGTTGACACCTTCTGTAACTGTCTGCAAGCTGCTGCTAAAACCTGGGAAGTCTAGGGTTTAACAGCAGCTGCCAACAAGAGGCATGGTGGTGATGGTGGCACTGTGTGTTTGTGCATGTGGAGGTGTCATGGGAAGGACCTTGCAAGTTATGTTAATAACTCACAAGTGGCAGAGGCCGGTGGTCACTGCCGCATTATTAATGAGCTATCACACTCCCTGGTATCCAGTACATGGATGCATTCCAGCAGTAATGGGCAGCAGCTGGACTCAGGTTTCCGGGAGGACAGCTGATGCTAGTCTGAAGCTGGGACGGGGTCTCGGGGGAACATCCTGACCTCTCCCCAGCTCAGCCTGTCTACACGCTCCCTGCATCATGTCTATGCCTGGAATTCTTCTGCACTTTGTCTTATTTCAACCAGCTACTTTGACAGCTCGTTAGAAAGTACTGAATGTGACTTGAGACACATGCAGTCGAGGCTTCATGGTTCAGGCTTTAAGATTTGTCTAACAGCACATAACTGAGCCAAGTCTCTATATGATGTCTGCCATTCTGGACTGTATACCATTATTATTGTTGTGGTTATTATTGTTATTATAATATAAATTTTTTTATAGAATTTCTTGATACTGCTTATTATTAAAGCATGGCAAGACATAAAACTAGATGTTCAGGTTTAAATGTACATATTACATGGCATAGCACATAACTAGTGCATATGCAATACAATACAATAAACCTTTTTCTTGTTTTTGAAATGTAGGCTATACAAGAATATAGTATATTTCTTAAATTTATACTTCTGAATTCTCGTCAGTTATTCAATAGTTTCGATTCCTCTATACACTCCTCTCTCTAGGGACTTAGATTGGTGTCAACACTAAAAAAAATTACTGAAAACATAGCTATGTATACAGTGTAAAGGCTGACCTTGCCTCGCCTCCACACTAAGCTCTGACTTGCCTGGGAGAATCGTTTTTAGAAAAGCCACTTCTTCTTTTAGTGTGTGCCTAAGTCGTTGAGACTCACATAATAAAACACACACATACACATAAGCCCAGACCTGAGTCTTGGCTGAAGCCCATGGGCTGGAGTGGTGTTGGCGGAGGCACCGTGAGAAACGGGGGGGCGACAAACGAATGTGAGCACAGCTGCACAACTGTTGAGTATAAAAAGCCGATTACAGAAATATGCAGCCTGAGGCCGCTGTGCAACAGAAACAGAACTGTTGCTTTACTTAGTGCTGCACTGCAATCAACATGTTATAACAATAATAATAACAATAATAATAATAATAATAATAATAATAATAATAATAATAATAGGCAACATGGTGGCGCAGTGGTGGAAAGCACGGGGAAAGCATGCAAACTCCACACAGAAACGGCCGAGTCCAG
>JAOUQZ010000017.1:7731908-7744604 GCA_028564935.1 Neosilurus hyrtlii
TCTCTCTCTCTCTCTCTCTCTCTCTCTCTCTCTCTCTCTCTCTCTCTCTCTCTCTCTGTGTGTGTGTGTGTGTGTGCCCATTACGCTGTCTGGCATGCTTGCTAATTAGGGGAGCAGACTTCCCACACTTAAAGAGAGCCAGGTCTATTATGTTCATGAGTAAGTGAGACAGAACGAGAAATAGAGAGAATGAAGAGTTTAAAAACATTCTCATCTCAGATAATAAAATCTTATCTCATTTTTTTTTTCATTTAAAGTTCAGGAAACTGAAACTTTGCTTTAATTTGGTTTTAAAAGTTATAAAAGTTTCATAAGCATGCTACAGTAGGTAGGTACATTAGTCAGGGTGGGGGGCAAGCAGGTAACAGGATAATGAGTGTTATCTCCATATCATAAACACTTACTGGGATGGGCTAATTTGTTAATCCTATTGTCTTGATTAATAATCTTGATTAATGCCCCAGTGCCATTAACAACTGCTCCTGAGGGACGGCTGGAGTCGCCAGGATACTTTAACATTATTCTTAGAAGTTTGAAATAAAACAACTAAAGTTTATATATTGGACAGAATAATCTGTGCATGTTTGCATGTGTGTGTGTGTGTGTGTGTGTGTACAGGTGGTGGGTCTAGAGATAGATTTTATTGTTTATAGATTATATACGTCTAGATTATATTGTGAAATGTGATGTGTGTGTGTGTTTGTGTGTGTGTGTGTGTGTGTGTGTGTGTGAGTGTGTGTGTGTGTGTGTGTTTTCGATATTCCCACCTGCCCTCATGAATGTGAGTGTAAATGACTATGTGTGTGTGTTGACCTTGGAAAGTGAGCTGTTCAGGGCATTCCCTGTCTTTGCTCAGAGTCTCTCTGCCTGTTCAGAAAAAAATCTGTTACTGACTTCCCTTCCACATGATCCCACCACACCTGTCAGCAGTCACGCTGATTACATGCCCACCTATATAAGGATACTCTAGTTCAGGTGTAAAGTATTGCATCTGCGTTTTCCAGCGTACACCAAGCCTTCTTACTATAGTGTTTGCCTTCTGTGTTTGACCCTGGTTTGCTATACTGTCTATGATTCTATGTCATGCCTCTTATACTGATCATTCATGTAAGAACTTTGCACTTGGCCTGCCCTGAGTCCTCATTCGACCCCCACCTGTCTTAGCTTTACAATGTTGAACTGTGCTGTTTTTTTGGATATTTAATAAAGAGGTGTTGATCTGTATAGTGCATCCAACTTCAAATCCTTCTGCATAGCGGAGTGATAAACAGAGCTGCGGTTTTTCTCAAGTATTTTTACTCTTGTCTGGAAATGATTACAGTAAGTGTAGCGTGTGACTAGACCAGTTCACAATAATATATTCTGTGAATGTTTCCAGTGAGCACAGACATGCTCTTCACCATGCCTCCATCCCTCCACTCAGAAGAGAAAGTTGTTCAGTCCTACCAAGATACCCCACGATGAGAAAAACACAACCCTACTATCCTTCCTGATAGTTTTCCAGCAATGATAGCAACAGAAATAGGGTTCCATGTCCTCTGGGCCAGGAACACAGATTATAGACCAAACAGTGTTATATGTTATAATTATTCTCTCTGTTCTTGTTTTACTAATATCAAAGACCAAATAGCAATTCCTCTAAATCTCTTTTGTTAGCATCTTGCCAACTGAGGTCTGATTAAGGTGCTGAAATGATACACCTCAGATGGGAGGGTCACAGCATTTGCGTGTGTTACGTGATCAGAAACTCTACCCTATTTATAGCGCATCATAGGGCCCATGTGAGCCTGCTCTCTGTGGCATGGCATGGGCCTTCAAAGTGTTCATGCAATCCCTCAGAAAGCACACAGGACACAGGACAGCAGCAGTGGCACTACAGCGCAACTGAACAGGTAGGCCCATTCCTGCATGACTGCACACAAGCCATACTTCAGATTGGAAAATGTGGGAGGAATGAACATTAATTTGCAATGTTAAGTGATTATAAACTCCTAACCACAGTCTGGCAATTAGCTTGTTAGCAGTGAATAATCTATCCTATGGTGCCGCTTAAGGTCTCCTATTAACAGCATGTTCCTACTGACTATCATATATTTTATTGATACAATAATTATCATTCTTAACCTGGGCATTATATATAACAATTATTCACAGAAAGTAAGGTGGACATTCCATTTCGGGGACTATTCAATTCAGCGACATCCACAGAGTATATTAAATTAATGAATAATTGTATTAGTTAATACTACATCATATTCAAAATTATATAAAATTATATATAAATCAAAATAAAATTTTTGCATTTTTTAAGCATGACAGAGGCAGGCCAGCTCCGTGTGCGGTGCATAAGAATGTTGTAATAGTGTCTTTGTAAAATCATTCAAATTTTTGATATATTCATTCATTTTCTGAACCGCTTTAATCCTAAATATGGTCGCGGGGAGGCTGGTGCCCATCTCAGCCGACTCTGGGCAAGGAAAGAGTACACCCTGGACAGCTCACCAGGCCATCTCAGGGCAGAAACATGCTGACAACAATGCAGGCTACTCTTTACAAAAGTCAGCAATGGTTCTTTTGCATGCCTCTCACCACAGACAGTGAGAGACATGGCTGAGTAGGCTGCATTGGCCTCAACGTGTTTCTGCCCTGCGATGGCCTGGTGAGCTGTTCAAGGGTATACTCTGCCTTCGCCCAGAGTCGGCTGAGATGGGCGCCAGCCTCCGGGCAACCCTAATTAGGCAATTCAGCAATTCAGCAATTCAGAAAATGAATGAATAAATGAGTGAATATGTATGTATACACACACACACACACACACACACACACACACACACACACACACACACACATATATATATATATATGCACATATCTATGCAGAGTAAAAATGCATGTAAACTCTTGTGTGTCCCCTCTGTTTGTGTGGCAGTTTCCATGTTGGGATGGATGATTTTGAGTACAGTGTCCAAATCTCTGAACTCGACTGGGACTCCTTCTTTCAAGCATGTGAAGAGTGTAACATGTTGCCCCCAGGGTTAGCAGGCTTAGATGACTCAGGAATGAGTGACATGGATGACATGGTAAACCAGCGAGCACAGACTACTGCACCTACTACACTGACTGATCCAGAGCCTCAAATTGATGGCCCTCCTGACTGTGAAGGCTCTCCTGTGGAGCTCTACCTTAGCAAATATGGCTTGAGGAGCCCAGATCAAGTTCTCTCTGGCAGTGAGGATGACTTCCACTTGGAAGCTGTCAATGTGTTCTTTGAGAGGTTGAAAAGTGTCTCAGTGACTGAGGATCAAACAAGTTTGAAAAGTAAATTGGCTGAGGGATCTGACGCGAAAGACAACAATAAAGCTATCGCAGTGTCTGTAGAAATGTTGGCGTCAAACAGAAATCAGACGGCACAGAGAAATCATACCTATATGTATACTGAGTCTACAGATGATGAATTAAACCGAGAAATATATAAATCTACCTGTTCAGACACAGAGCTGTGTATCCGAGAAGAAGACTGGTCTCTGGATGTTTTGAAAGAAGGAGATAAATGGGAGGCGAAGCTGAGAACACAACCAGACACTGAAAAGAGTCAGTGTTCATGCAAAGTTCTAATCAATGAGAAAGAGCTCACAGACCCAAACCAGGTCAAAGAAGCAAATTCCCAGCTAGTTACAAGCAGTAATTCTGACTTGGTAATAGCTCAAAGTCAGGCTTCCAATGTTACCCCAAGAAGGCGTAGAAGAAAGAAAAAGAGGATGAGTGCAGAACTGGTGGAAAAGGATCCTGGACATGCGGTTCAAATACCAAGCAAAGTGAGTGACTCAGATGAGGACATATTATATGGAAGAAGAAGAGAAATAGATCTAGAGACCCATATGACTGAGTGCTGTGGTTCTGGGACTGTTTCTGTGGTATGCTGCACACCTCCTGATGTTGTAGAGCAGCATAAGAAAAATAGTATTTCAGGGAATTTATCAGGATTTTTACAGTCAATCCCAGTGATGGGCAATATCAGTACATCTACAGAGCTCAATCAGAAAGCAGTGAGTGTTGCTCAGAGCAAAAGGAAAATAGACACAACATCTGATTGTAATCTGACTGGGAAATCGGCAGAAAACGGGCCGCTTGGCATGAGAACAGATCTCAAATCTCCTGAGCCTGGTACTTCTGTAATAGAGACACCTCAAAGTGATGACTATCTATCTGGAGATAATGCAGGAAATCATTTACAGCTTAACAACCAATTTCCATCAGAAATGCTGGTATCTTCTGATGTGTCAAAGATTGAGAGAAATCCTGCAAGCATGGAACATCTTGTTAAATTATCAGTTTTACGTCACACAGATGATGCCAAGTCACAAACAAATAGTGCAGCATTACAACTAGCGCCTGTGATTGCCACACACAATGTTGTTTACTCAAAACCACCCAAACGTCAATTTGAAGATCAAGTGACGTTATCACCCTTTCAGTTTGATGGGTCTGGTGCAGTAGGTCGAAGGAAAACCTCAATTTCCTGTGTAACATTTCCTGAGTTAACAGACTCGACACTAGTCTCAGCATCATTCAGTGAAAAGAAAGAGAATTCATCTTCTATGACTCATGATGAAGTCCCCCATGAACAAAAACGCAAGAATTTGAGAGCTAAGGGCAGTGGATCAGGAATATCTGATTTGAAGTTATTAACACAGGTAGATTGTGTAGATACAGCTCAAATAAATCACCAGAATAGTCACATGATGCAAATTATTTCAGGTCAAATATCAGAAACAGAGGAAATCATGGAGGCTCCATCAGTTGAACCAAAAGCTTGTATCGCCAATACATCTGAGAATTCACCACATGAAGGTCATATAGAAGGAAACTGCCCATCTTTAAAATTAAAGAATGTTATAGAAAGCATGAATACGAAAAGTAGGGGAATTCTATCCCCTGACTTCAAAGGTGATAGACATGAAGAAGTGTCTGTTAAGGAGCAGACCAAGAAATACCAGTCGCTGATATGCATCACTTACCCAGACAGTCAACTTTCAGATTACTCAAAATCAGAACCCACCCTGTGTAACATTCTTACCAGTTCTGAAAAACAAAAAGGTCAAATTCACTATGTAGACACACCACCATGCTTTTCATCTAAAGACCTTGACCTGTCACCTCCTATAGTCGTACATTCCCCATCTCCTCCTCCTGAGTCAACAGATGGATCTAAAATCCTAGAAATGAAAGATGCTGATTTAGTAAGTCAACCCACACCTCCAATTTATGCTATGTCTTCATTTTGGAATGAAATGGAGAAACTTACCATAAATGATATATTGCGACTTCGTCTGGTTGGCCAAGCTCAGCACCCCAGCGTGCTACTCCATCCAGAGGATAACATTATCACAGATGTGACAGATGCAGCTGATTCAGGATATTTTACACATGCGGATGAACCCAAGCCTGACCAGTCCAGTGGAGAAATATCATTTATATCTGACTTTGATGGAGATCCTGTACAGCTCCTATCCCCAGATGCAGGCAAGCTAGAAGAGGCACCTAATCCAAAAGGCGTCATCTGGGAAAGAGATCCAAATGGGACTGGAACTGCAACTGAAGTGGAAGATGTTTTTAATTCGGATGCAGCCCAATCATCACCTTTGTATAGAAGTCATTCAAGTCATTGCTTTAGGACGTTGTGCAAAAATATTAGTGTTCAGAACTTGCAAGAACTTGAAGGTCAAAATTGTAGGAAGATTCTGAGAAACGCCCCTCTCCACTCCATCCATTCTGTGTACTCCACTCATTCTGAAGTTCAGGAGGACTATGTAGATCCATTCGATCGTGTTGAAACTTCATCCCCAGTTTATCTTTCTGAAGACGAGGATGTTGATAGCACCGGTATCACTTTCTCAGAGATCTTTGAGTATTTGTTTGGTACAGATGAACCCAAGCAATCCGCCTCTGAGGCTGATACTGCTGCTGCTTCTTATCCCAGTGGAACTGAGACCTCTGTCCCGGAGATGTATGACCATTTCTTTTCAGAGTTTGAGCCTGAGAATTTATTTTACCCACTCACAAATGACAACAGCACTACTAACGATGAGCTGGTGCCCATCTTCTCTTCCTCTCGCTCAGCAACCAGGAATGTCCAGTTCCCTGAGGTATACGACTACTTTTTCCCAGATGATTCCCCTGTTCACTCAGATGAAGATGAGGATCCTGAGCACACAGTTATACGTGTGGTTACACGATATGACTATATGCCAACCAAAAACCATGATCCTGCAACAACCTCTGACCCATACAAAGACTTTTTCCCTGAGAAAGCTAATAATTGGAACTTCATGCGGACAAACCCTTTTTCATTTAGGAGAATCCGTCGTACAGGATTCACAGTCCAACCAGAGGAGTCCAGTTCTCAGGCCCTGACTCCTGTAAAACATACTGGCAGGTCATTTCGTAGAGGAATTCAACCGATAAATATATTAGGCGTTGATGAGAGCCCATTTCCAGATTCTCTGATTCTCAGTCTGGACAACCGTATATTCAAACAGCTGGAAGAGCAGCAGAAGCTGTGCAAAATGATGCAGACAGTTGTTGCCGATCCAAGTAAGCCTCACCCATTATACTATACTCAAGCACCCACACATGGATAGCAGTAGGAGTCTTGTTTCTTTAATTTTAAACAAGGGTGGCACGGTGGCATAGCGGTTAGCACGTTTGCCTCACAGCAAAAGATCCTATATTTGAGTCCTGGGCTCAGCTGTGTGGTGTTTGCATGTCCTTACCATGTTTCTGTAGGTTTCCTCCAGGTTCTCTAGTTTCCTCCCACAGTCCACTGCAGTGCGCATTAGACTAATTGGCTATTTCAAATAGCTTCTAGGTGTGATTGTGAATGGATATGTGTATGTTGCCCTGCAATGGTCTGGCAAGCTGTTCAGGGTGCACCCAGTCTTTGCCCAGTGCTGGCTGAGAAAGGCTTCAACCTCCGACTCCAGAGAGAGGTGGGGTACACCCTAAACAGCTCTCCAGAGCGTTGCAGGACATATATAACCATTCACATTCACATCTAAGGGTAATAGAGAATACCCCATTTTTGGACTGTGGGAGGGAACCCGAGCACCTGGTGGCAACCCCTGCCAACATGGGGATAATATGCAAACTCCACACAGAATCACACTCGCTGGGCAGTTGGGCTCGAACCGAAAGCCTTCTGCCTGTGAGACCGACATGCTAACAACTACGCCATCATGAGGACGTGGAGGAATTTTAGCAAAACAAAAAATCTGCACTGTATTACACGTGTACCTGAGTGACACATTACTTCAAAATTAGATTCTAAGAGCAAGCGATTCTATTAGGTATGTTTTCCATTCGGTGTCATTATAATGTTGCGTAATAAATTTGGGCTTGACTCAGAGCACGTAGCAACAGGCAGTGGTGGCTGGGTTCATGCCAGAGGAATGGTCATGTCCTGTTCTGACTGATCTTGGCTGGCCTCTTAAAACTTCCATGCACCAGAAAGTATTTACATATTTTACTTTGAACTACAGGCAAAAATAGACCAGCTTCTGTCCTCAACCAGAGCAAATCACCTTTATAGCTAGTATATAAGCCAATCTGAGGCAGTGATGACAGGACAAGTGTGCATGTTTTGTTTCCTATATTTTACCATAAAATACAATAAAGCACTTTTTTAGTCTACACACTAGTAACATACTGTATCTTTGAATTTTTAAATGGGAAATTAAGTCGACCATGAGTGGATTTCTATGGGACTTCTCCTGGATTTGTACTGCATAGGGATTAAGTAAATATAAAAGTTCATTTTATTCTACTTTCATGCAAAGAACGTAAAAATTATGAAATTTATAATGCACAAATGAGGTGGCACAGAGGTTAGCACGTCCGCCTCACAGCAAGAAGGCCTGGGTTCGCTCAGGCGTTTATTTGTGGAGTCTGTATGTTCTCCCCGTGCTTGAGTGGTGTTTTCCCACAGTCCAAAGACGTTCGCAGTAGGCTAATTGGTTGTTCCAAATCGCCCCTTAAGGTGCAAGTGTGTGAATGGTTGCGTGTAAGTTGCCCTGCGATGCCCTGGCCAGTTGTCCAGGGTGTACCCTGCTCTCGCCCAGAGTCAGCTCACAGGGGGGCCAGCCTCCCCGCAACCATAAGATTAAGCAGCTTAGAACATGAATCGACAGAAAGGGTGACAAGGTGATGTAGTGGTTAAGAAGGTCCTGGGCTTAATTCCTGGGCCAAGGGGGACGTTTCAGTGTGGGATTTCTCTGGATACTCTGGTTTTCTTCCCCAGTCCAAAGACATGGACCCTAGGAGTGAATGTTATGTGAGTGTGAATGGTTGTGTGTTAGCCCTGTGATGGTCTGGCCAGCTGTTTAGGGTGCACCCTGGATTTGCCCTGTGTTGACTGGGATGGGCTCCAGCCTCCCAGTGACCGTAATAAAGGATAAAGCGGTTCAGAAAATGACATGAAAGTGAAAATAATACAGAAATAATCGTTTATTGGTCATTATTTAATAAAACTTGATAAAAGCAACTCAAAGTAACCTATAGGGCTTGTGGGAAATTTGTGACTGTGCCACATGCAGTCCAAATGATACGCACAGTGACCACTATCCTAACAACACCCGTACCACTTCATGCAATTATCCAATCAGCCAATCACATGACAGAAGCACAATTTATAAATTCATGTATGCACAGAACAAATGAAGAGTGTTAAAATCACCGTTTTGCATGTTGAGGTGTTTCTCACTCACCCTGATTGAGATGAGTGGTATTTTAATTTAATGCAGCCTGCCTGTCAACTAAAACTATTTTCTTCTGTCTCATGAACAAGTTGTTTCCACCCACAATACTCCTTCTCACTTATTTCCACACCTCTCTGTTTGATCTGTGTAGATATTTCTCTGTGAAAATCCCAGTAGATCTGCGGTTTCAAATATACTCAAACCAGTCCGTCTGGCACATTTAAAAACACCGAGATCGCATTTTCCCTCATTCTGATGTTGAGTTACAGTAAAGTTCAAAGGTTTAGCGTTTAGCCTCTTGATATCATCGCAAAGGGGAACCAGTCGGGCCTTTTGAGTTTACATGCAGTTCCTGGTGATAATCGTATAAGATAGCAGTGCTGTTGTAATAGTTAGTGATTATATTTTGTGTTTTGTGTAGAGGACAGGATGTGGTTCAGCGTTCAGTGATTATCTCGGTGATGTTTTCATGAATCTTTGAACTGGGATCAGTTGCACGGAGAGGTTCTAAACTTCTACTTTAGACTATGGCCAAAACCACTATAGCATGGGCAGTGATGGCTCTGGGATTAAGGCCCCAGGTTACTGATCAGAAGGTTAAGGGTTCAAGCCTGTTACCACTGTTGGGCCCTTGAGCAAGGCCCTTATTCCTCAACTGTTCAGTTGTATAAATAAATGTAAATGTTGAAAGATCTAGCATGGTCTGAAAAAATCCTAGTGTACATAGATCTATAAGCTTTAGCCTGTTTGACATTCACTCATTTTATTACACTGAATCATTTTAGGGGTGGCATGGTGGTGTAGAGGTTAACATGCTCTTGTTGTAGCAAGATGGCCCCGGGTTTGAGTCCTGGACTTGGCAAGGCTGTTTCTGTGTCGATTTTAGACGTTATCCCTGTGTTTGCATGGGTTTCTTTATCCAATATTAATTCCACAAGGGAAGCTTGGACTTCTGCATGTATCCCCTCCAAAGTGAGAACACACACATGTAAACAATGAGCACATACACTCGGAGCAGTGGGCTGCCACACACAGAGCAGATGGCGAGTTAGGTGCCTTGCTCAAGGGCACTTCAGCCATGAAGGTGGAGGAAAGGAAGGTGCAGCTCATTCCCCCCAACCCACTGCACATTTTTCTTTCTGGTTCTTTCTTGTGCCGCCACTGGGATTTAAGGATTTCCCCCATGGTTCATGCACATTAGGCTAATTGAGTGTTCCAGATTCTCCTTGGTGTGAGTGTCAATGGTTGTAGGTTGGCCCTACAATGTACTTGAGAGCTGTTCATGGCGTACCCCACCTTCACCCAGAGTCAGCTGACCATTGCTCCAGCAATCCCATGATTCTAGTAGGGATAAGCAGCTTGGCAACAACTTGAATAAATGAAGTAATTAATTTCTTTACACTAAAAACATTATATGATATAATACTTGTGTAAATGTTCTAAATTGTGATTTTAAATGTTATGCATTAATGAATCTCAGGATTTCCAGGATGGGCTCTCGATCAGTGGTAACCAATCCTTTCTGCAGGTTTCATCTCCAACCAAAACCTCTTTTAGCTGATAAAAAACTTTTAAATTCTGTTATTAGATGGTCAGGCAGGCATGATTCGGGTTCGAACCAAAGTTTTCAGAGAGATCGATCAGGTCTATCCACTTGCCCTTGATGAAGATTTACTGCATATGAATGAATAATGAGCAATCCCATCTTTTTTTCAGGGCAGGATGCACCACTGTTGCCCATTAAACATTCAGATATGTGCCTGGTTTGCATTGCATTTGCCTCATGGGTCCTGAAGTCAGTCAACCCACAAGGAGCTGATACATGGAAAGCTGGTAAATATCCATGCAAACATCATTTCCATGATGACCTTTTTCAATTAGTGTTGTGTTCCAAAGTTTGCCTGAGTTTGTTTTGTTGGGGGGTATTAATTGACCATTAGGGGAACTTTATATATTTTGTCTATGATATAAAAGAAATGTTATATCAACTGCATTCACATGACATTTATTACACCCTTACAAATATTTAGGGAGATTTAGGGACATAAATAGTGCATATGTCACTTATAGATGTCACATACTTGTCTCATTGCTACAGTTCTGTTGGCAAATATAAGTGCTCTGTCTGCCATCCGATACCTCCGGAGATTCACGAGGGATGAGGCGGCAAAGATTTCTCCACTACGTCAGATCAAGCCTGCGTAAATCTGACCACGGGCCTCTCAGTGTTGCCAGGTCACCTTTCAGTCAGTCACTCATTTTTCCTATGTAACCCAACCAGAGCTGGGTATACATATCATAAGCTGTGCGTGCAAAAATATCAGCTGATTATATAATAGGCTTTATCTATAAACTTGTTCATGGAGCCAAGTCAGTGGGCATTAGCTTCCATATTTTTAAAAAATTACATCATAACCAAGCTGTAAAATATAAAATGACCAAATCTTGAGATTTCATGAGCGGTGTGTAAGAGTTGTGCCAGTTTTATGAGGAAAGAGAATCAAGTAAGTTTTGAACATAATAAATAAGTGTAAGATTAGGACATTAATGTTTATCACTTGCAATATTAAGGGCAGCATGGTGGCACGTCCTCACAGCGAGAAGGTCCTGGGTTCGAGTCCCTGGCTCAGGCATTTCTTTGTGGTCTGCATGTCCTCCAATTACTCCGATGTCCCCCCACAGTCCAAAGACATGCACATTAGACTAATTGGCTGTTTCAAAATTGCCCCTAAGTGTGAATGTGAGTGTAAATGGCTATGTGTGTTGCCCTGCAATGGTCTGGTGAGCTATTCAGGGTGTACCCCGCCTTCGCCCAGTGTTGGCTAAGCTAGGCTCTGACCTCCCCCGACCCCAGCAGGATTAAACCGTTCAGTAAAGGAGTGAGTGATATGAGTGACATGTGATATTCTTGTAAAGCGACCAATCCTGTCATGATAGGTGTACTGTAAGTGGTAGTATTTAAAATGTACCATTTCATGTGGTCTGGAAAAATGGTATTTGGCAGAAGGTAGGAGAGAAAGTGAGGAAAGACAGCTGTACACTCACTCAAAGATATAAATTGAATGTAACTAACAAAATGCTGAAATCTGGGTCCAAGCACAAAATGCCTTATGTTGAGGCAAATTACGCATCACTATTAGTCAAACCATACCATTTCATTTATTATGAATCCCCGTAATATGTCAATATGTCAAGTTGCCTGTAGAGCAATTACAGCTTGAAATGTAAACACATGTGGTATAAAGCACAGCTGTAATTATATAGGATTATATTATAATATATATAATAATTGACTTTAGGGACTCATAATGTATATATGCAGTGTCTATCCATATAATAATTGTTATATCACATATTATAACATTTGTTGTTGTTGTTGTTATTTTGTTTCCCTTCTTGGACAGAACATTTAAGACAATACAAGACAGCACTAACATTGTATATCAGTGAAATAAACTTGTATTTTTGTTATTTTTTTCTGTTTAGTTATTGCTTTGAATTTTTTGACTGCACTGTTAAGTTATCACCGCTAGAGGGCGGCAGAGGAGTGTGTGCTGAAGAACAGTGTTGTGCTGACACTAAACAATAACAGGAAAACCATAGATAGGAAAACTAATCCTTCTTTATTAAGGGTTTGTCCTTCTGTTCATTAAATTGAAGCATTGTTTCTATTCTGACTGATTGTATAAACACTTTTTCTTGAATGAATGAATAAATGAATGTTTATTTTGAATATGTAAAAATAGTGGTCAGTAAATGGTGCTTATAGATAGAAACAATAAATGACTAAAGAAAAGAGAAGACAATAATTATAGTAGTAATAATAATAACAATAATAACAACAGTAAACATATTCATTCATTTTTTGAACCGCTTAATCCTAATTAGGGTCGCGGGGAGGCTGGCGCCCATCTCAGCCGACTCTGGGCAAGGGCGGGGTACA
>JAOUQZ010000017.1:7752299-7763204 GCA_028564935.1 Neosilurus hyrtlii
ATATATATATATATATATATATATATATATATATATATATATATATATATATTTGCCAAGGCGAGGTGTATATCACTTAATAGTCCCCTAGACGGAGTGTATTCACCAAGTCTGAGTCGAATTATTGTTTTAGTATATACTACATGGAAACATAAGAAAAGCAAACTTAAATAAGATTTTTGTGGTTTATTGTGGGATGTCCCATAATGCAATGGACAGACCACTTAATGGTGATCTACCAGGGAGTGGTCTCTGTGTGCTTCTGTTACCATGTGCCACCCATGTGTCACATGACCTCCACAACCTGTAGTATGTAGGCCTTCAGCCTCAACAGATAAAGCCTCGTTGATCTCTACCATATCATATTTCACCTCATTCAATAATTGCTTATTAACCCAAGTTAACCAATCAGATCGGGTCATTCCCATGAAGTGTATACTATATATATATTTATGCTAACATATTTTCCTAGTTACCTGTCTGACGTTATTATGCTGTAGCACTGTGTTAGGAGCAGGGAGTAGTTTCAGTCTGGACACAGCCTGTGCGCGCTGCTGTATAGCCCACTCTGTGCTGCTCCCATCATTCTCATAAGGCTGACTGCTCCTGTTCCTGCGGCCTAGCGGAGGTGTGCACAGGCGGAAGGAGTTGGGGAGGAGTTGAGGACATTGCTGCTCGATGGAAACTTGGGAGGAATGCTGTTTAAAAGAAACACGGTGCTTTTATTAACCAGAATTTCCTCTGGTCCTATAGGTAGCAGAATTTATGAGGAAACAGCAATGTGTATCTGGAGGCATGTTTTGACATTTTCATATATCAGGACCGTTAAGTGTGTGTTCTGTCACTCACATGGTCAAAAGAACAGACTAGAGAACCTTGAAGCCTCCACAGACTAGAGAACCTTTGAACCAGAATATTGTGAGGTGTGAACAAAGACCCTTGACTTTTTAGTTATTTTTTTGTTTTAAGGTGATTTTGGACTATATTAGTCTTATTTAGTCTATATTAATCTGAACTAAACCACTATTTATACATGTCGCCAGAATCACATTCCAACATAGCCAATCAGAAACAAGTATCTTCTACAAACTGTCTCTGAAATGCCTGTCCAGTGTGAGCTGGTACTTGAGTTTCATTGCTTCAGCCTCTTCCATTATGCAGCTGCATCAATCAATTAGTAATCTGGACTGCAAGATTTTAGATTTGGGCATGTCAGATCAACAGCACTGTTCTCTGCACACACGGTCACAGTGAGACTGGGTGTAAAGAGAGAAAGCAACATGATATCCTGCCCCACATACCGACGACACCTTTGCCAAGTCCTCCTCCAGAGGGTACATGCCAGGAGTGGTAGGGTCATCATACAAGGGCGAGAGAGGTTTGCGGTGGGTCAGCAAATCTGAGTGCCTTTGAGGAATGGAGAGCTGGTACTTTAGGGAGCTTTGTGGAGTACTCCAGCTGTTAGACTGTTCAAAAACATACCAGATGTAAGCTGAGCACATCTGAACATTAATCTCTGGCATCTTTCTTTATAAGCAATATAAGGAAACCAAAGTTGTAAGAAGTATAGTTTATCAAATGCACATTGCTCTTTTATTTCTCTTACACCACAGCAATTTGTCAAACATTATTAATGACTGACATAATATTTTTAGTTTTTTTTTTTTTTTTTTTACCAATTTATAGTCTCATTTAGTATTGCATACTGTCTGTGAGAAGTTTTTCATTTAACAGGCATAACTTGCATTGGAGCTAATATAAAAATAATATATAAATAATATATAAAATAATATATGGTCATTCTGTTACCAGATTCTTACTGAAAGAGGCTCAGTCTTACATGCTCCTATTTAAGCCTTAAAAACAGCATCTGCCCAATCAAAATCAAGTACTCTACAGAGATGTGGTCTAAAGCAGTTTAATCTTTCTTAGGATAATAGATATAATTATTCAATGAAGATATTTTCTTGTTTCTGATTAGTGGAACGCCATCATTATTCCTATTCTTTTACAAGCTCAGTTGTTGCGACATTACCATCAGATTACTGAATTATTGCATCATTGCCATCAGATAAGTTGAATGATTATTGCATGATTGGTAAGTGCAACACAGCAACATGACTTCCTTCCTTAAAATTAATTTTGAATGAATAATTAAACAGTTATAGAATTTGGCTTTCTTATGATGAGTGTTATTCGGTCTTAGAGGGTTTTATCCCCCAAGGCTGAACGCCTCAAATGAATAATTCTCTATATCGTTTCTGAAATCCTAGAAATTCAACAAAAAGTCATCCCAAGAAAAAAAGGCATGTATTATTGCCTTTGTGATTTTTAAGGCAAAAATAACTTTTGTCAAACTTTAAGTGAGGTTCAAAAGTGGCTGTAATGGAGCATGTGTGACCACTGCTATGATTTGAAAATGCAAAATATAAACCATAAAAAAAGCTTTTTTATTTTGTGTCTTGTGTTCTTGTGTAGTACTAAAACATTTAGGCTCAGGCTTAGTTCAAATGTTTAATAATTATGACCTGCTCCAGCATAATACGGATTAAGACACATGGTAGTGTTTTGAGTAAGAGCCAAAGAAAGTGGTGTACCTGGACGAAAATGCGATATCACCAAAAATACATTCTTCAAAAGCAATAATAACCAAATGCTAAACTTCAATATGAGCAAGTACAAATATCCATAAACACAATCTATCCATGCTAAAATGGTTGTTTAAGAAAGGGTTACGTGTCCAAATTGTTGTAAAACAATAGAAAAATCCACTTATTTTACTGGTTTTCAATCTGCTTTTGTGATTGCTCAGGATATTTCCTTATTATCCGTATTCACTACCAGAATACTTTACCTACTTAAAGAATCCCAGAAGGATTCCCCGATTCATATAATGCTAAACCAATGAAAAGCCTCAAAACAGACATGACTCATTTAGTTTATAGATGCTAATGAGTTTAGAATGCGAACCTTCAGAAACTGGTTCTGTAAGTGCAATTGCTATTTTCTAAAAGTAGCATTTCCTGATTAGCGACATACAAACTCATGTAACTCAGTCCATTTTCATGCTATAATTAACTCATTCTGAAACATATTAAACTCTCTTTGCAAATATATGAATATCTCACCATGTCAAATTTCCTATTTAATTTGTATTATGCTTGAGCAGGTCAAAATTATTAAATATTCAAAAATAAGGGTAGTTACTCTGGCCTAAATAAGATGCAAGATATTGGACTTACCTTTGTTAGTGGGGCCTTCTGGATATGCTGTACAGTAGGGTTATGGTGAACTTTGCCGTATGGAGTGTTGTAAATGGGAGACATGGGCTCTTCAGAGAGGTAGGAAGTGTGCTGAGGGGATGAGTAACGCAAGGGCAATGGCGTAGGTCTGGTTTGAGATGACATGCTGTTGCTCCTGCTTCCAAGTCTCGCTGAATACTGTGTATCAACAGAGGTGGGTCTGCTGGAGATGTACTGTAAACACACATAAACCGGAAGACGAGCTGGTTTGTCATACTGAATATGGACAAGATTTCAGACATAAACATTTTGGATCTGTCACTTCAATGAGAGCAAAGAATGAAAATTATTCACAAAGTTGAAGAGAGGGATTATATTATGATATCGTCCCCCCTCGGCAGAGCTCGCTTTGGGCATGTTGCCCTGTCAGCTGTAAATTAATTAGACTCCTTGCTTCTGATTCGACTGCTGGGAGGGAGATAGGATATCTTAGCACTAACAGCGTGCGATAGCATGGTACAACTTCAAAGCTGATCACCATTCAGGTCATCTTTCGAGATATGTTGTGCTGTGTGGGTGAATCCTGCCGTGGAATGTTTCTAATAACAGAAAACATCTAACAGATCAGGGGATATCTTTCAAGTTCATCCCCCCCTCCCCAGTCCCCATTACAAGTCAGCATTAGAAGACAACACAGGGTGAAGTGCTCAGCAAAACAACAGTAAATCAATATGTTTTGGGCTAAGAGTGTAGGAGGTTTTATATGGTAATAGAAGTAGCATGCTTGGGTTGGACGCCTGATTAATAATTGATAGCTCCAAGATCACAGAAGTATTCCAATGCATGGCTGGATACTGCTACTCCAAAATAAACACTCGAGAGTAAGTCAGGTCAGAAAGATTACAGTAAGTCTGGTCCACCCTGAACACTCCTTTTCCTTTGTTATTCCTTGAATTTTACAGTAAACGACATCTTTTTTTATTTTGTTTTGAAAATGTTGCCGTTTAAATGTCGGGTGGTTGGTGTATTGGCTTTGACCAGTAATTATGCTAACGTGGTTACGTTAGGTGTAGTCCTGTGGATCGTCATGCAAGTAAGAACTGTACCCTCAATAAAATGCTTTGATTTTTGACCTTCTGATCCATACCAGCAAGCTCCTTTATCAGCATCATCTGATATTTAAAGTGACAGCTTGACAACAGTTCACTTAACAGTACTGTTAGACTTATAATAATACCAAGCAGCTGTACAAACATTATATTAGGAGCTGGAATGTTCGCTTACACAGAGAGGCTCGGTGTAACCAGGGTTGTCATCGGCATGGGGTAGCTGGAGCTCGCAAGACCTGCGTCCACTGTGCATTTTCTTTAGTGCGATTTCTTCAGTACGTCCTCGGCTACTGCCGCTCCATCTCACATTTATATCAGGAGCCTGAAAAGATGTGACAACAGAGCGAATTAATTTCTAGCTTGCAAATAATTTTTAAACCATTTTCAGGGTCTGTAACGTAGCAAGCTCACCTCTCTCAGAGTTGGTGTGTAGATGATGTCATAGACAGGTGGAGGAGGGCTAAGGACGGGAATATCTGCTGCTTTGAGGTGATGGATCCAGTCGCGGAACTCGCTTGTGCTCGAACATGACACGACGATGGGGTTAATCAGTTTCCCTGCCCGGGCCAGCAAGAGCAATTAGCATTGGGTGGAAAAGATTTTTGTAGGATGCGGTGTTATCCAATAAAATAACGGATATGGGATGATCATTAACCTACCTTCGATCATAAAAGTGTTTGGCTTGATATCTTGGCATGGGGTGGTAATGGTAAGCATGTTGAGAGGAAGTTTTCCCTGTAAGCACAAAGCACAGTGTGGTTTTAGCACAGTAAAACCTCTTTTGGACTAACAACAAAGAATAACAACAGGCTACTTGTTTTACCTTGTAGAACAAGCCATCACTCTCCTCGGACAGTATAATAAGATTGCTCGGATACATCACCAACAGTCTGTCATACTGTTCCTGTAGAGAAAACATTGTGTTGTGGTCAACATTGTGCTTTGTGTGAATTATAATGTAGTGTGAAGTGATTGGGATGTGTAGCGACTAGTTTGGTTTTGAACCACAAATAAAAATTTTGCAGAGCCTACACTCATCGATATACAGACATATAGTATTTTCTCCCTCTTGCTAACCATGTGGACAAATGCAACCCCTGCCAGGAGGTGGTGTTTGCAGAGCTCCTGCTCTGACAGCGTTTGTCTTCTGTGCTGAAAAGGGCGTGTCAGACAAGCAGCTGTAGGGTGAGTCAAGTCCATGCACGAGCAAAGCAACTGGTTCACACACCCAGCTCACACAAAGGGACACACGTCTACATGTTATCCTTTCAAAAAGGAAAACCTGTCTGAATTCTCACCTTTCCTGTGGGAAAACTGTATTTCAATGCACTGCACCTAATCACTCGGCCCGTCTACAGTGAATGCAAATCTGATGACAGTCAAATTTGAAAGCTGCTAACAAATAAGAGACCAGACATTCTAGACCCTGAGGGGAATTTGATCTTGTTAAAGGAGTGACTAAGATCATATCAGATGCTGCCTCGAGTGAGCCAGCCAGGCATCAACCAGCAGTGACAAAGAGTTGATGTAATCTTCAGTTGCGCAACAAAGTGTTTCATAAAAGGGGGTAGCTTCTTAGTAGCACCTTTGTTGCCTACATGTATACATTCCCTCCCTGTGATCTGATATCAGATCTGTACACCTTTTCCCAAAGCACTTTCAGTCCTGAAAAACTATAAACAACAGGAGTGCCACTTACAATGGGTATACACTTACTGTATAGAGATGGATTACAGATATAAATACACATGTACCTACATAAATGACAAATACAAACAGTTACCACATAACTGGATAAGTTAGTGTAACATTTGTAGTAAATGTATAATTACAGATTATTGCTAATCCATCATAACATGTGTAGTGTAGTGTAGGTGTAGTGGTGAGGGTGCTGGGCTCATGACTGAGAGGTCGTGGGTTCGAATCCCCATTTGACTCCCACCATGCTAAGACCCCCGGGCAAGGTCTTAACCACAAATGTGCTTCTGTCCACCCAGCAGTATAAATGGGTACCAGTAGAAGTACTGGGAAGGTAACTTGTAATGGACTAGCATCTCATCCTGGAGGAGTTGGACTCTTATTTGCTTCACGCTATGTAAACCGGGGATAAGCACCGCACTGATGAGCCAGTAGGCTTGGATGTAAAAGTACAACGCTTATAATAAATTGTACAAACATTAAGTTTACTTCTGTACGCAATCTGTAATAAGGTAGACATCCTCAGGAGTTACTTTATAAGCTGCCTGTAAAGGTTATATATAATTGGAAAACAAAGCAGGACTGTATTTTATTGTTAGCATGAAAATGTTGCCTTACCTGACAAGGTAAATGCTGCAGCCTGACTTTAGTGACATAGGCAATTGGACCCAGACTTTCTCGCTGTGAACCCTCCCATTCGTAGATAGGCTCTTTACTGATGGAGTTCCTCAGCTCTTCCTTCCCCTTGGACTGTTCAGTGTTCTGGACCTTATCAAATAACATACAAGGAAATGTGAACATATGCTTTAAGGTTCCGAACACCGCTATTCCTTATGCTTGCAGTGTCACCATGAAGTCGACCAGATTTGTACCATGAGTGTGTGTATATATTAAACCAGTAAAATTAATTAAGCCTGCATAAGAAGTTCAGTTTAAATGTTAATTAAATTTACACTGCATGCACAAACGTTACAAAAACAAGGTTCTCCTGTAACAGTGAAAATTTTAGCTTGATGTTTTTATTTCTGAGCGTGTGACATGCCTCACTGAAAATATATACGATTTCTATAGACACGGATCAGAGGCAATTTCCATATACTGCCAGTGTTTAAAAAATTATAAATTACAATTATGATTCCTATAAAAGGTCATTAAAAATCTGTTTTGTTTAGTAGCCTCACCTATTGCGACAGCAGTACATGTCAGCACTGGCAGAAGTCATTCCTTTTCCATGATACTGTTACTGTGATTTACCTTAATCTCAACCACAGTCCCAGCCACACCCCAGTGCAATCTTCATGTGAACACAGTAACACTGATCTAAATTACTCCGACCTAGCCGTTCATCACACCTGTTGCTGTAACATTTGTTGTCTGTTTTTTTGTTTGTTTGTTTGTTTGTTTTTTAATTAATATGATTAGCACTGAGTGCTGATAGCTTCATACCTTAATTCTGCTGTAGGTGTCAGGGGTAATCGCAGCACCCCCATTGGCCTCTATGTGTTCCTTCAGGAGACCGAACCAGTTGTCCATATCCTCCTGATTTGAGCAGTAGACGATGATGGGGTTTAAGCTGACACCTAAAAAGGACAAAAACATGGGGTCAAGGATTTAATTAAAAAGGGGGCGGCAAAGTGGCATAGTGGTTAGCACATTGGCTTCACGGCAAGGTCCTGGGTTCAATTCCCGGGCTCGGGCATTTCTGTGTGGAGTTTGCACGTTCTCATGCTTTCGTGGGTTTCCTCTTAGTACTCTGGTTTCTTACCACAGCCCAAAATCATGCATAGTAGGCTAACTGGCTTTTCCAAATTGCCCTTAGGTGTGAGTGTGAATGCTGGTTTGTGTTGGCCCTGCAATCCCTTAGCAAAAAGTGGTATATTTGAAGTTTATTTTATTAAGTATAAGTATACCAAATATACTACAGAACATATACTTAGTACAAGTGTAACTTGTAGTACTGATGTACTTGGACTTTTTTTTATACTATTCAGTATAAACTGAGTATACTTCACTATAATATTCTAAAATACATAAAACATAGTATATAATAAGTAAACTTCAAGTATACTGTGTCAGTTTTAGTACAAAATTAGTATACTTGTAGTACACTTAAATAAACTACTTTTTGCTAAGGGGCGGGCCTGGGTGTACCCCGCACTTGCCCAGAGTCGGTTGAGATAGGCGCCTGCCTCCCTGCAACTCTAATTAGGATTAAGTGGCTTAGAAGATGAGTGAATGAATGAATGAATTTGTTCAAAAGGATATGAAATGGACCCACGTCATACCAACAAATGTGTCGATTAGGGGTGAAGTACATCCACACATGTTGTTTATTCAATGTATTTTCAATGTAATTACTAAAAAAAAAGTCTTGACCTGATTTATATTTATAGCTCATCTTTTTAAGAACACTGAAAGTCTTGAACATGCCTCATGTGTTAAATAAAACAGACACACCTACAGGACTCACAAAAAGAATGTGCCAGACCTGGAATCTGACTCCGTTATCAGTTCCACATACCAGCACATATCAGCATAGATATCAGTCTCCTACTCCAGCATTGCTTTGTCATTTTCCAGTTATGGCTTTGCTTTAGTCAGGGAGTGCTGCATGAGTTTGGTTTTTTATTTTCAAGCATGGGATGAAAACTGGCCTCAGTTAAATATTCCCACACTGATTAGAGGACCGATTAGTGAAAGTCAATACCGTGTGAGGCGGATTGTAAATATTTCTTAGGCTGACCCCTACTGACCCAAAATACAGAGCATATGCAAGGGTCAACGCTTTCTAGTTTGGCATCTGTAGCATTGCAGTGATAAAAAATCTTTCTGATAAGAAATCTGAAGTAGTGAGTCACTTTAAGAGATTTTATGAGAATACATAAACCATTTTGACTGCTTTTTTCTGTCATACAACCATGTTTAGTCATCTGGTCAGAAGGAAATGTTTTCTCTCTAAGGGATATTTAAACACGTTCAGTCTTTTATTTGACTCATATCCTGGTCATGTTCACTCAAACTTTGAGGTCCTGTTGTGAGTTTTGTTTATAGCTGCGCAAGCCAGTTAAAGGGCCTTTTATTCAGGAATCATCTGACTACACTGGTGAACCACTTCCAGTTAAAAACATCTGACACACGAAACCGGCGGCAGTTCGGAAGAGTGGTTCGGAAGTGAAACCTGCACAAAGGAATGTGGAATAGTTTAGCTGTGATGTGTACGATGTGGGAGAGAACCAGAGGAAGAGCTCTCTTAGCCCAACAGCTGAGACAGCTTAGCTTAGGTGCACCTGTCATATAACAAGAGAAGCCTTGAAGGACAATTTCACCCTGTCCTGACTACTAGCAAATGGACGGCCTTCTTGTTAGTCTTAGGTCTATAAAGAGGGCAAGAGGGTCATAACACTTATGAATCACTGGAATGGTCGAAAATGGGAAGTGGCTGTGGATATATATAGTGTGAGGTTATGCCTTTATGATCCCAAGCTTTGTTTCGACAGGAAAAAACACATTTACTTCATTGCCGAAAAGGAGAAAAGGCTTTCTGTGGCACGATACTACACCCACCAGTGAAACCTTTCAAAATAATCTATGGGTCTATTGAAGCGAAAGTGCACTCACCATTTATTTGGAAGGCAAACTCCTGTGGGTCTCCAAAACTGGTCCTGTTGTGTACTTTGCAAATCGTGAGCTCCTTTAATGGAAGTGTCCCCTATAATAAGGAAGAATCAGTACAACAATCAGTATGTTGTTATGGTTGTTGTGGTACCATTTTGCTGCATTAAAGGCTTAGGGAGTGTTGTGAGAGAAAAAAAACTATCCCAAATACCACAAAAATGTTACATCTAGGCTGTATATACACTGAATCTCTTACATTATATGACACTTCAAATTACAGTTAGATTTATGGTATAGAGCCTCCATAATACAAATTAATTCATGTTACGGTTTACATAAGAGACATAAATTGTCATTCCTATAGCAGCCTCCCTTTTTTAACTCTCCTTAAGTTAATAAGATTTAATTATTTAAAAAATTTAATTATTTAAAATAAAATTTAAATGAATTTATTTATGTGGAACATCTTCCCGTGAACGTTATTACAACCAAAACATGGTGATCCTTGCAGAACTACTCTCCCAGCCGAGCTGTTACAGCTAATCAATCAGCACTTTCTGACTAATCAGTTTAAGTATTATGGATATTTGATATTGCGTTGTCCCTCTGGGGAGAAATATACATTAATTATAGAAGAGCTTGGTTACGAAACATGGTCATAAACACAGACACAATAAAGGAAGTGATTAATGTTATTCATTATTGTTGTACTCACAGTTTACTCACAGCCACATTACCACAAATGAAGGTTAACTGTTTACATCATTGATTATATAATACAGTGTCATATTTGCTTTGTATAGATGTGACCACAAAATACAAGAAAGGGGTTACGGAAGCATTTTTTAAAAATATGGAATATTCTAAAGACTATACATGTGTACAAAGGAGGTTGCTCTAACCTGATAGGTGAGTCCGGTGGTATTGTTGGAGACAAAATGAAGGTGTGTTTGGAACAGGTCCAGGTAGCAATCATGTACGTCCTGTAAGAGATGACACATAATCCTTCGGTTATTTACACAATGTGAATGATACCTCTGTAGCAATGTCGTTCAACCCTGAATTGAAGAGGGGTTTTCACAGTGTATGGATATGGATTTATAAATGCTCTTAAATAACAGACCACTGTCATCTGGCTCAAGCATAAATTCTTCATTTAAGGAGGCTTATACACACACACACACACACACACACACACACACACACACACACACACACACACACACACACACACACACACA
>JAOUQZ010000017.1:7763304-7774818 GCA_028564935.1 Neosilurus hyrtlii
CACACACACACACACACACACACACACACACACACACACACACACACACACACACACACACACACATACATATACAGATACAGTGATGAGGGTTTTTTTACATGTCCCTGGTATAGTAACATGGTTTTCCTGAAGTCCAATGATATTTGATTTATTGTTGAACAATATAGTGTCAGTGATGTGCCAGTGTGAGTAATTCTGCCTGAAGGGAACGTTCTGTTTCTCTTTTACGGTAACATAAGCACATAAGGTACATATCAAAAGGCCCTGACAGGTATTTTCTCATTTCCATTCACCTGATTGCACACCATCATATGATGCCATAAACTACCTGTTTGAAAAAAAGGTGCTTTCCTTCATTTTCATGATTAACTGTTTGCTCATTTCAAAATTTTCTGATATGATCCCATCCTGGCTTGTTTCATGAGTTGTTGTTTTTTTTTACTTCTCCTTCCTGTCCTTTTTAGTACAGATAGAGGTTGCTACACCTCATTGCTCTATCAGTATCCTGATCATAGCCGGTAAGCCTAGAGGCACCTCTGGAACATTGACATGTTTCAAAAACGTACACGTCCAGACAGGTAAAAGGCACTGTGATGAGTTACACCAATTAATCTTCACTGGTACACAACGCGACAGCAGTACAATTCACACAGCTGCGCTCAAGAGAGACGTCCTGTACTCGCCGTTTGTCTGTTACTCTGAGATCATGACGGATGAGTAAATGGATGAACAATAATGTCAGAACTCCTACAGCGCTATAATGAGCTTTTAACACTGATGAATGTCAGGGCTGGATGTATGTGTTTGTATTCCTGCTGAGGGATTTATAAGTGGAGCAGCTAGCTGTTATGAAGAAAGGAGGTAAGAAGTTCTTTACCTGACAGTGCAAGAAGCGAAAGCGCACTTTGGAGCTGTGGATTAACCTTCCATAGTTCTTTACATTGATGCTGCTCTTCTTCCAGCCGCTGGCCGGGTCATAGGGAAACGGAGGGTCCCATTTGATGTTCTCTATCGCCTCAAGATCTTTAGGTGACATTTCCTGTAGGCACAAGCATTGATCATTTTGGGATGCATGAATATAGTGTACATGCAAAAGAAAAAAGGTAACACGAATGCAAGATATTACTCACTTTTCTCGGGGTGACTGTGCAGAGAATGTTAATGATGCTATTGGACTTCTCTTGCCCCTCCTGTGGATTCTTTTTCCGGAACAATCTACTGCTGCTCGGAAGACACAAGAGAAAGTTTAGTCATGTGTTTATTTAAGAGACACTCACAATTTTGGCAGGACACTATGGTCAGTAAGTTTGTTCTGAGTGATCCAGATGTAATCCAGTAACTCATAGCTGCAACTTTTGACTTGGTCAAGTCTGTCCGCTGGCCATTTCCACACAAAAGATTTTACATTTCCATTGTTGCAGCCTTTCTGGATCTCCTATAGCTTGTACTGGTCAACTGGTGGTATTATACATCCTGCTCCATACACAATTTACTCGCACAGGACAATAGGGCTAATGTTTCCAGATACAGGGCATAGATATTGAAAAGAGGTTCATATGTCATCCTTTGTCACCCATGACCCCCATTTGTAGCCATTAGTGTCAGATCACTATAATGTCGTCTTTCCTGCACGTTCGTGAGAGAGGAAGTCAGTCTGGAGATGTCTTTCCGTCAATCTGCCCAGCTCCATTTTTTAAATACGATTAGCATAACAACAATAAGATCATTCATGCTCTGATAATCCGGACGCATCACTGGTATTCCATGGTGAAAAAGCCTGGCATGAAGACAAACCAGGACAGGTATTGGCAAAAAAAAACAAGCATGCAAATGCAAGACAAAACAGAGTAATTCAAGGTATCACATTAGCTATTTTGCGCAGGCGTCGGTTAAAAGGGCAGCTCCCTCTCAGTATCAGACAGGAAAAGGGAACACTCTCATCTTTGTTCTTCATCAACTGATAGTTCACCTGCTGCACTGTGTGTGAGTGTGTACAAGAGAAATTGAGAGCAGCAGTAGAGAGTTGTTTTGATTTGAAAGTGTACAATCTACTAGTAGATCAATTTCAGATCCTAAAAAACTTGATAGGCCAACCGTGTCTCCAGTTGTAGTGTGACATGACTGGGCCTGTGACAATGGGCACCAAACTGTGTGCAATAAAAAGACAATAGGTCTTTATGGCTTCTTGCTCTTGGATGGTGCACAGTATAAGATAATGTATAACCTTACGAAGTCTACAAACAAGTCCAGAATTCCATGCCTTAGAAAATACATTATCCCCCATAGATATCTGTATATAATATTTAAATTTCCTTTTTAAATAATATTTGAATACTTTTACAGTAGTCACTGACTAATACATATGTTTTAAGCTAAGTGACAAATTAAGAGTTCTGGAGCTCATATATTTTTACTCAGTCAACTCAAATTCAAGTGTTCAAGTCAAATTCATTCAGACGTGTTACGGGATCCGGTTGATATTAGATGCATGTACCATATACCAACAACCCACTCCAGACAACCCAGCTAGCACTGTAAGCTCATTTGGAAACAGAACAGTAACTTTATCACATCCTTGAACTCTACCAGCACCTGTGAGAGTCAGCTTGCCTGTGAACTGTGATCCAGTCACCGAGCTGATGAGAATTACACACACACCAACATTATGCAGAAGAGTAATAATAGTAATTAAACACTAAGGAAATGTAGACGCAAAAGGACCCTGACACTTTATATGTTAAATCTTAACATCTGTCACCACATAATATTCTATATGTATAATATTCAGGTACTTAGGTGATTAGACAATATATATAGTTAATAATGAGGTGCATACATGAGTTCAAATACTATTTTAAATAGTTAATACAGAAACATGACCCATTACTTTATATAAACTGATAATAGTAGTCATACACAGCAGGTCTCTCTAACAGAGCAGAAGTACAGTTTTCATTACCTGTTCCGCCGTATGAAACTCTTGCTGGAGAACCTGAAATTGTGCTGAGGAACGCATGACATGCTACTCCCCATGTTGATCTGTGTCTGTATGTGTGGAAATCTTCCCAATAAGTGAATCTCTTTCTTCTAAGTTGAGTGTCTAAAAGTCCCTTCTGTGTAATCCAAGCTGTGTGGAGCACGTGTGTACACCAGAGAGGTGAGGTATCTACTGAGATCTCAGAGGGACAGCAGTGTATAGAGGGTGTATGAGTGGGAGGGGACAGACAGAGGTGTGTGTGGGTGAGAGAAGAGGGAGGAGACTCAGGAAGGGGGGGCTGTCAGGGTAGAGAAGTTCACACTTGCCTGGGATCCCTTCACTAAATCAAACCTCATAACAAAGACTGAAGTGTCCCTTTTCACACCTATCAGGAACCAAATGGTGCTCCTTTCAAAGTTCTTAAGACCATCTTGAAAGCTTGTGATGGTCCGAATGGAGCCTGATGGTGTCAATCAAGACGCAGGCTTGTCCAGACATGACTACGGAGTACACACATGTTTTTTTTTTTTATTCAGAAGATAAACTTTTGCCTTTTTTTATTAGTTCTACATATGGTCTACATTCTAGGGTTGCGTGGAGGCTGGGGCCCATCTCAGCCGACTCTGGCGAAGGCAAAGTATACCCTGTACAGCTTGCCAGGCCATTGCAGTACATGTATATATTTCCTTAATTCTTCTTGGATTCTTGGATAGCGGGGTGGCTGATGCCTATCTCAGCCTACAGGTACACTCTGAACATCTAAAGTCATCTAGAATCAATTTGGAACATCGACTTGTGCCTAATGTCCATGTATTTGGACAGCGGAGAAAACCAGAGTACCCAGAGGAAACCCGCTCAAGAACAGGGAGAACATAAACACAACATGCAAATGTGTGTACAATTTTTATTTCTACATTGTTTTCTGTGAAAGGACTAAAACATGCAATGCTCTAAATGGAAGTTAATCAACTTCGGAGCTGATACAATATTGATATAACACTAATCTAACATTGATTATTTTCCCATAACAGCATGCTCTTAAGTGTTTTATTTTGTACTTAATTAATAATAAAATCAGAGTGAAGTGAAGTAAAACATGCTATTTATAACTTTGATAATATGGAGGGAATAAATTCTAAAATCTTCTTATGTTTTGCATGAAATTAGGTGAGTTGACTAAGTAAACATATTTAAATTAGCTCAAGCAAATATCAATACATATGGCAACTGTATGTCTAAAGATGTCAATCATGCGTACCTGCTCAGTCACCACTGCTCACTTATTTACTTTCAGTGTGTTATGGTTTTTTGACTGTTTTATGTTCATGAACCAGTCTCAACTCTGCCATTCCAGGATCAGCAGGTGATGATAAACGTTACATGTCTGAGTGAGAGGTTGGTGGCTGCCACTGTTTAACGAAGGTGTTGCTGTGTATTCACCAGGCCTTATTTGCTTAAAAAAGTGTCAGTGGGTGTAAAGCCCTCTGTGTTTGGTTATAGTAGAGATATCATCTAAACAAATTATAGGCAAAATCAGCCTGCATACACTCAGTTCAATGCAATACTCTGCTATCAGATCCCCATGTGTTTTTGTTCCCGATAACTATCTCCTTAAAGTACTTACTGTCACAGGCAGGTTTAGAATCCTTAGTAGGACAATCTTCTTGCTTGCTATACTTGATGGATGGTTTAAATATTTTAATGGAAATCTTTCCAGTTTGTACGTTATGGACGATTTGGTGAGATTTTTATTTTACAGATATTCCATTTACATATAAATCCATCATAAGAGATTATAAACATGATGAAAGTGTCCTTCATGACAACCACGTACATGTAACATAACTTACAGCATGAATTAACACATCTAAAGCACATATAACACAACAGTTTGCTTATCCTACTCAGCTATATTCACATTATCTTGAAATATAATAATTAAAACATCTCATACTATCATTGAATTAAGCGTGAAAACATTATAATTTGTGAAAAGTGTGCACTTTTGTTCATCATTCATCCAGCACTGTAATCATGGACTAACATACACACACAACCATTCACACTCACACCCAGGGTCAATATGGGACAGTCAATTAGCCTAACACGAATGTCGTTGGACGGTGGGAGGAAACTGGAGTACTCAGAGGAAACCCACACAAGCAAAGTGAGCAAATACAAACTTTACACAGAAACACCCTCGGCGAGCCTGAAACTTGAATCCAGGAGCTTCTTTGCTGTGAAGCGGACTACTGGAAATCATTGGAAGAGAAATTTAAAATGAAAGAAATTAATTTCCCTCATTCTTTTGCTTTATTCTTAGTTATAATGAGTAATGATATTGCTTTGACTATTCAAACCCCTTTAACCAAATAGGGTTGCAGGGAAGCTGGTGCCCATCTAAGCTGACTCTGGGCGAGGGCAGAGTACACCCTGGACAGCTCACCAGGCCATCGCAGGGCAGAAACTAACTGCAGTTGTGTGTGTGTGTGTGTGTGTGTGGGGGGGGGGGGGGGGGGTGGGGGGGGTGGCAGGTTGAGCTGTAAGAAAAAATTGGCTCACTCGCTCAACTGCCATCAGCATTCATACTTTAAACGGAGAGTTGAGTCATACAACCCTCACTCAAAAATTTCAGGAAATAGGGATCGTGATTCAGGAGTAGACACACCATGGGCTGGGAAATTTTCCATGTGTAGTTTCGAGACAATCCTGAGAACTTGGGAGTTTCGAATTACCCCACATTGGAGTTCACCCAAGATATCATCGTATATCATGAAGGTTTCACTGACATCAGCAAAACAAGAAAATTAAGTTTAACAGTGAAACAGTGGAACAGGAAATAATGATTAGCAAAAGAAAAAAAAAAACTGCTGATAAAAAACTGAAGTGTCTAAAATCAATATATGGTGAGTGGATTTTGGCTTTCAAGGTGACCCTTTTCGAAGTGTTATCATAATAAGATTGTGAAGCCATTGATAAGTCTACCAGAGGTGTTAATTATTGGGTGAGTTTGAATATTGTTTACTGTGTGGTGTAATGGGGTGTAAACAGCTCACACGTCCTGTCAGATGCAAATCTATTTACTTTCTGCGCTTTGAGGCGTTGATCATCTGAGTTAATTTTCATTGGAATAAATTTGTCTCTCAATGGCTGATGTTTGGTCAGGACTAAGACTTATTCCTAGTATTTTTTCTGTGTATCAAGTGCCACATAGTCAAAGTAGTCACTCAAATAAAATCATACTAATCAAGAAATTATTCTGTTATTTATTTCTCTTTAATAAATGACTTAACTTCTGGGTTATACTAAAACACAATTGTGTTTATTCGCCATGTACAACAGTTTATGACTCCTCTATAGAGTTCTTGTTGTGCTCTATAATTTTAAAATTTAAATAATTTTTGGAGTACACCCTGAACAGCTCGCTAGACCATCGCAGAGCCAACAGACACACATCCTTTCACTCTCACACCTATCAATATAGAACAGTCAATTAGCCTAATAGGCATGTCTTTGGACTGTAGGAGGAAACCAAAGTACCCAGAGAAAACCCGTGCAAACAGGGAGAACAAGCAAACTCCACACAGAAATGCCTGAGACCAGGACTTGAACCCAGGACCTTTTTGATGTGAGCTACGGCACTACGCCACCTTGCTGCCAGGATATGCAATTATCATTGTGATTAACAGTAAACAAAAAAAAAAGAAAAAGAGTATTTCACACCGGCTACACAGATAACTATCATATACACAATAATGACACATACACATTGGTGTCAGTGACACATTAGTCACATTTGTGATGCAATCATTTGTTGTTAATTCTGATGTGGATGGATGCTTTCCTGATGTTTGGGCTCCTGGAGGCATTTACTTTATTTACAAAAAGATTTTACAGTAGACATAAAATGTGCGCGCACGCACACACACACACAAATCAGCTTGGGTTTATTTAACTGCTCTAGGCATGTCCACAGAAAGATTTTTAAAAACATTAACAGTATATAGGATGTCCGTGTTACTGATAAAGGGCAAGGTATTACAGACTATATTAAGTGGTACACAACAACATGAAGACCATCATCAACAAGTCTTCTTCTTCTCAAGTCCCTATACAACTCAGATCCAGTGTCGGACACATAATTTGCCCTTGTTGTTCAGGGTATCCAGGTCTGTGGAGGAGCACGCTTGTGGGAGACAAGGACAGACCAGCATGTGGTTCTTCACCACAGTTGCATGTAGTGGTTACCTTCATGTTGAGACCTCATTTGTTCACAAGGACCTTACAGCAACCGGTAGTGGTGCGGAGACAATTTAGGCTTATCCAGAAGGGTCAAGGCTTGTGTGAGTCAGATGGGAGACACTTCTTCAGGCTGATGGGTACTTTATGTGGTGCTGACCAGAGGTCCATCCACTGGGAATGAGGGCTGTTGTTGAGGGCCTTGATATAGTGGAGAAAGCTGTATCCAGTCTCTTAGGTGGTGGCTCCCTCTAAAAGTTAAGTGATATTTGTACAAAATGTACAAAACTACAAAAAATTTTTTTTATTAGGAACCACGCCAAGAGACCTAGAGCACATAAAGAAAGTGTAGTAATATCTGGCAAGTACAGTGTCTCATATTATTCACATATCCGGTATATGGGGTAGGGTGGCCAGATGTAAGGCAATTTTCACAGAATAAAATATATCCATTCATAACCACATGAATTACCTGAAGCCATGTGGCAAAATGAGTCATCTTCTGATGAGATAGCTCTTTGGTTACAAGTCAAAAAGATTTATATTCCGTACAAAACCAGATCATCATACCTACAGTGAAGCTTGGCTTTGGCACCGTCATCCTACACAGTAAAATTTCTGGAGTAGAATTAACTTTCTCATAATATATTTGCATCTAGTGGCATCGAATATACCTTAAAAGAGTCCATTTTCCTGTGGGAATTTTACTGTGTATAAGATTGCTTCTCTTTGCCCATGTCTGGGGTTCCAAGAAATCATGGAGAGATCAAACGAACAATCTATTTTGCTGTAAAGGCTCTCCTATAATGCAGTCCTGTGTTAGACAAGTGAAGATAAAGAAAATATTTCACCTTTCAGCACAATAATACACCAAAGTTTAAAGTCCAAGTGAATGTGGGAATGGCTTCCAAAGAAGGTCAGCATTTTGGAATGACCCAGCAGGAACCCAGCTCTGAAAACTTCATGGAATCCATGGAAATGGCTGTGCATGGGAAAATCCTCAAAATGTAATAGATCTGGAGAATTTTAGCAAGAAAGAGTAAAATAAAAGTTGGTAGTTTATGCTAGTTAAGCTTGTTGACTTATCAAGTATTTTAACAAAGTATTAATTAAAGAGTGCGCACAAATATGCCAAATAAATCTTTAGTTTTTTCCAAAAAAGTTTATATTTTGTTTGTTTGTTTGTTTGTTTTTGACTATTTTATTACTATTTGTTCCCTGTTATATTACATTACAAATGATATGATAGGAGCGGCACATACGTCTCACAGCAAGAAGGTCCTGGGTTCAATTCCCAGGCTTGGGGTGCTCCTCGTGCAAGCGTGGGTTTACTCTGGGTACTCTACTAGATGTGAGTGTGAGTGTGAATGGTTGTATGTGTGTTGGCCCTGCACCGGCCTGGTGACCTGTTCAGGCTGTACCCTGCCTTCACCCTGAGTCGGCTGAGATGGGTGCCAGCCTTCCCGCGACCCTAATTACAATTAAGCAGCTTAGAGAATGAATGAATGAGAAAATGAATTAATGAATAATATAATTTATCTTTGTTTAATTTCAATGTCACAATTTATATTATTTACCAGGGCTGCATAAATGTTTTGTGTAGATTGTATAATAAAATATCGTACATGGATTTGCTTGCATTCTTTTCAGTTTCTTCAGAAACGAGAGCGAAAGCACCAGAAGGCACTATGAACTCGAGCCAAAATTCATCACCTCTTTAAGCTTCCACATAAAATGTTATAAACATGCTTCCCGTATTTAAAGCAAATGGGTGTGGAGGTTTTTTTTCTTTTTTTTTTCTAATGAATTGAGTTTTTTCCTGAAACACCCCAAAGTGATGAATCTGATTTTCAGCATTCCTTTAACAAAAGGTATTTAGGTAGCAGGTTCTCTGAAGGCTCATTAGAAACTTTTATTATGTGTAATGAATTCTTATACCACAACATTGCGTAATTCTTGAAATTGGACAGTAGTTCTGGCATTGAAATAAATGAAAGGTTTGAACGAATGTGCTTGTTCAGACACATTATTGTTCCTGTAGTAAAAGTTTGTGTTTGACGGATCTGGGACGGGTATCCCTGGGTGGATGTTCAGTATAACTAACTGAGCTTCCACCAACAAAGAAACTGTTGTTCCGTAACGTTAAATGTAACGGCAAACTCTTACACAGCAAGTAAATCGCCCTCCATTCATAAATTACCAGTTCTAATACTTGTGAATTTGCATTGATATAATTTGTTACACATCGGTATGTTTTCTTTCGGTACACTGCTGTGGTCTGCTGTGAAGCACATTACTGCTTATTTAACACATGCCATTATAAATCTGTTGGTAATAATGACAATATCTTGTTAGAGTTTACATGTTCTCCTTTCTGGTTTCTCCCACAGTCCAAGGACATGCTGATTAAATCAAATGCCATCTGGCTCAAAGGTGTGAATATAATTGTTCGGGTCTGTATTGGCCCTACGATGGATAGGTATACACCTCTCGTCCAAAGTAAGCTGGGATTGGCTCCATCTTACACTGCCATCTTTATGGATAAGCGATACAGATAATGGACGGATGGATAAATCATAGGTACTTTGATGTGCATTGATAATTTAATTTTGATAAGACCAAGCGATATTATTAAAGAATTATTCAAAAATAAAGCACTGGTTTAATAAGCATTATAATATATAAGTATCAGTTTACTTACAGCTCACAAATACAACCGTTTAATCCTACTAAGGTCACAGTGAGGTTGGAGCCTACCTCAGCTGACACTAGGTAAAGGCAGGGTAACCCCTGCACAGTTTGCTAGTCCATCGCAGGGCCAACACACACACAGCCATTCACACTCTCACCTAGGGGCAATTTGAAATAGCCAATGTGCATATTTTTTGGACTGTGGGAGGAAACCAGACTACCCAGAGGAAACCCACACAAGCACAGGAAGTGCTCCATACAGAAACGCCCAAGCCTGGGACTTGAAACCAGGACAGTCTTGCCGTGAGGTAGATGCGCTAACCTCTACGCCACTGTGCCACCCAACTTAATACACACGTGAAAACTATATACTGTACGTTAATGTACTTATGTAAAGCTACGTCTCATTGGGTCTCTGGTTTAGTTATTGGTGATATAATGTGTTATATCTTATAACATGCTATTAATGTCATAAGACATGATAGATAAAGCCATCATTGTGATTTTTTCTTTCATTATGTAAATAGTATCATTGTATTTAATTTAATGGCATTTTAATAAATATTTCTGAGCAAGTCAACAACCTGCACACACACACACACACACACACACACACACACACACACACACACACACACACACACACACACACGATCAGTGTTGACAGTACTGTGCTGATCAATGGACTCATGTGGTATTCCCCTTAGTGTTATTCCAGACTCAGCGGGGGTAACCAGGGTGCTAACTTCACACCTTCACCCCTTGTAGTGGCACAAGAGACAGAAGTCGCATCAGGTGTGCGAGAAAGAACCTTTGGTGCCAAAGTTCTCACGCCACCAAAAACACACACAGTGCATACTTTTTATAAGGGCTTTCTTTGAAGAGAAACTTAAAAAGCTGTCAACAATTAATTCAATTTTGTTTGTTACAGAAGTTGATTTAATCAGACAAAAATTATCACTAACAGTCAATTAAGGATTTATCAATTATGCAGAGTTATTGTGTGTAAGCAAAGACAAGTGAAGTGTAAACAGAAATGCTTTGTTGTGACTGGTTAGACTCGTGAAATGTGTATTATTTAGGAGTGTAAGACAACTCGTCCAAGAAACTGCATTCTAGGTAGGACATCTCGTCTACTACCATAAAAGGACAACTCATCCACAGCCAAGAATTTAAAAAACACATTTGTTTATTCATTGTAACCATATTATTTCTTAACATATGTTTTTAATAAATTGTGACATTTGAAATGTTTTTTTTAATGGTTTTTGTTTTAATCTTCATTCATTCATTCATTCATTCATTCATTCAGTTTCTAAGGCACATAAGCTTAATCAAAGTGACGGGAAGGCTGGTGCCAATCTTAACCGACTCCAGACGAGGCAGGGGTACACCCCTGACAGCTCACCAGGCCATTACATTACACTCAAACCTAGGTGTGATGTTTTTGGTCTGTGGGAGGAAACCGGAGTACCCGGAGGAAACCTATGCAAGCACGGGAGAACATGCACATGCACAGCTCCACACAGCCTGGGAATCGAACCCAGACATTTCTTACGGTGAGGTGGACATGCTAACCACTACTTGTCCGAGTTGTCTGTGGA
>JAOUQZ010000017.1:7774918-7786438 GCA_028564935.1 Neosilurus hyrtlii
AGCCTGGGAATCGAACCCAGACATTTCTTACGGTGAGGTGGACATGCTAACCACTACTTGTCCGAGTTGTCTGTGGACACGGTATCTATACACGGGTTATGTCATTATTTAGGCATATTATGTTGTTTAGATGAACGTGTGTGACGTGAGAGGTGTAAACTTTCCATTTTCCAGATAAATGCTCCACTGAAATGTTCTACATTTCCACAGAAACAAAGCTCAGGTCATAGCACGAACGCAATTGCGATAGTAATCAGTAAGGAGAAAACATATAATATATAACATCATCATTATAACTGTCTCAAAATACCAGCAGCTTGTATAAACTAGTATGATTTGTATCAACATATTATCAGCCAGACTTTCTCGGTTCAGTCATTGCTCTGTCGTAGACACAGATATGATACAGCAGACATAAACACATTCAAAGATCAGTACTCACATCACCAACCAGATTTTTAATTTCACTCTCTAATATAAAATTTCCTGGTAGAGAAACAAACACAGAAGAAGGAAAATTAAATTCTCAACATTTACAGGTTATACACACTGAAAAAAAGAATCCCTTCACTTTACTGAATTTAAATCTGTGCATCGGTCCCACATGAACAAAATGTGGCCAACATTTTCAATAAGTCACGTCACCTGGCCACATTCTGATTAAGTGGGACCGATGGACACATTTAAATTAAGTAAAGTGAAGGGATTATTTTTTTCAGTGCACTACATCTGTTCTGTTACCCAGGATTAGTATATATAGCATAGTGTGTCTCACTCAAAACAATAATTAAAACAAAAATTATTTTACATAAAAAATCCTTCTAAGTGTGTGTGTGGGTTTGAATCTTGATTATTTCATGCTTAATTAATACACATGGTACGTAATTATTTGAAAGGTCTGTTTGCATCGCACGAGGACAGAGAGGATTCCAGCAAGGTTTAACGAAAAAGATGCACTACTATTACCACAAAATACTCATCACAGCAAACAAGAATGTATAGTTAGCAAACTATTTATTTATATTGCCCATCACTACAAACAAAAGGTGTTCAACTATTTACATTAAATGTTCATCACAGCAAACGAATACAAACACTTATTCAATTTTACACGTAGAGATCACATCATCATCATCATCATCATCATGTGCCGTCTTCGAAGGTTGGCTGTCATGACCCTCCATCTCATGCGAACTGCGGCATTATCTAAAACTTGTGTATTACTTAAAATGGATCTGATAGGATATTCCTGGCAAATAATTTATGCAGACTTTTATTTTATTACGTACCTTCTTTTATTTTCTTTCTTTTTCTAAAACCAGGGCCAGCTTTTAAAAATATTTAGTTGAATCATTTTTGTTGTTTAGCTAGAAAAAAAAATGAACGTTAAAAAAAAAAAAATCACTGACTGAAACAGAAAGCCCGGAAACCCAACTTTCCTATTTGATGCCACGTTACACACTGATTGGCCTAATTTGTCCTATGGGCACTCGCCAGACCAAATTTTCCAGGCTTCAAACTTCAAATTAGCCCCAAAAGAGGTGCAATTAGGCCCCGGACGTGACAACAGAAACTGTGGCCTTGGCCCAAGCTAGCTTGGGATAGTGAAATCAAGGCTATTGATTAGAACAAGCATGGGAACCCTTAATCATATATATCTGGTAATCTGGTTTCCTCTACAGTCCATAGACATGCATAATTGGCTGTTCCAAATTGCCCCTTAGCTGTTCAGTGCATTCGCTGCCTTCATCCAGAGTTGGCTGAGATTGGCTTCAGTCTCCCTGCAACCCTAGTATTAAGTGGTTTGGCAAATGAGTGAATAAATGCATGTATAATGTTTATGACTTTTTTGATGTTGGTCTTCAGATTTGTTCATCAAATCAAGAGCAGTTTCCTTCAACTTTGAGTCCTTTTTTAGTAGCGTGTTAAGTACTCAAGCACAATTAAGTGTTTGTTTTAAGGTCTGCAGTGTATGGTCAGATGCTTGGGAATAAGCACAGGATTGAGTTGGAAAAAAGGCTGTCACTGTGTTGCATATCTAAGCCTGTGGCCGCCTGTCCAGGTTGTAAATTCATCAGTGTCCCTGAAATCAGTGCTCACGAGGGACTGCTAGCTATTAGACATGCTCAGAGGCATTCTGCAGAACCCTGTTCTCCTCCCCACTCTATACACATACACCCACCACTACAATCATCACCCACAAAGAGGAGTTAATGCATCCAAACTACCCCCTACTCTCCAAACATGAGGGAGGCACTTCCACACAGTGAAGTCATTCTTATTAGACACACTGTCCACTTCAGAGTGTAAGTGTAAGAGCTCACAGGTGTGCATGCCGTGTAAATGAAGTCATGAAGGGTAAAGTGAGAATGCTCAGCTGTCTGCATGGATCAGTCAGAGAGCAAGAGGACAAATTGATACTGTAGAACACTAAACCATTTCTGCAGATGGCCATGTAGCCTTATCCACCACAATAAAGTTAATTCAATCAAGCTTCTTCAAACATACATCTCAGTAACAGCCATTAAAATTGTATTCATGTTATTGGTAATATGTAAAACTTTATATCAGTCACAGGTATTTTAACATGATCTCAATTCTTAAGAGTACTGCAAATGTAATAATAATAATAATAATACCCTGGTTTACAATCTATAAAAAACAACTAACAGTTTTGATTATACTACTACTGCTTGTTCTCCTCGTGCTTGCAGGGGTTTCCTCCGACAGACCAAAACGTGCACAGTCGGCTGATTAGCTGTTCCAAATCGCTCCTACGTGTGTGTGAGTGTGAATGGTTGTATGTGCGTTGGCCCTGCAATAGTCTGGCAAACTGTTCAGGGTGTACCTCACCTTCACCCAGAGTTGGCTGAGATGGGCACCAGCCTTCCCGCGACCCTAATTAGAATTAATCTGCTTAGAAAATGAATGAATAAAGGAATGATATCATTTATTTTAGTTTAATTTTAATGTCACAGTTGACCAGGGATGTGTAGATGTTTTATAAAGATTGTAGAATACAATACTGTGCATGGATTTGCATGAATTCTTTTCAGTTTTATAAAAAACGAGGAGAGCGAGTGTGTACTCCACCTTCACCCAGAGTCAGCTGAGATGGGTTTCCGGCTTCCCTGTGACCCTAATTAAGATTAAGCGGATTAGAAAATGAATGAATAAATGATTACTACAGCGGATGCAGCTAATTATTATTATTATATTAATAATAATAATAATAATAATAATAATATGCATATTTGTTAGAAAAAAATAAAAAATAATAAGCAGCAGCAGTAGCAATAATAGTGATATGTAAATGAAAATCATACAGAAGGGGAAAAATATATATTTTTTTAACTTAACACACAAAGCAAATGCACATCACATTTGAAAACAGCTTTATTTTTTGTATACAGTAGTACAGTATATTGCTCCATCTGACAATAGTGCAAAAAATAATTAAGTAATAATTGTTTCCTTCATAAATATAACAAAATGTCATAAATAAAAAACACAACACATTAAAACAAAACGAAACTGAAAAAGCAATGTTTACATTTTACATTTGAATACGGATATCTCTTTATGTACATAGTCTTTTTTGGGAGTGGGGGTAGGTTTGGGGTCAAACTAGCAGGCAGAATTGCTGAGAGCCTCGCAAACAGACAAAGAGCCTCTTTAGTCTGACTTCACACTCATAGTCCCTGCATATAAGCTTCTTCTGACCTAGCGTGGGTTTGTTCAAAAACAGAAATGCTTCCAAAAAGGAAAAAAGGTTGTAACTTCTTAGAAGTTATGCTACATTTTTTTCAATGTGTATGCGACAGTGAGTAAGGGTTTTGTAATCCTGGGGCATGAATTCATATACCTAAATCCTCCAAGTCAGCATTGGTGCATTGGTAATTATTAATACCCACGACATCTCAGCAGCACAAACACACACTCTACACAGATCTAACCCTATGGTGCAAAAGTAGCGAATACTCTGAAATGCAATATATACACACGAGCAAATCCTACACAGGTGAAAGAAACAGGATTGAGTATCTATAATGGTCACAGAAGTTACACTGAGAGATCTGAAGTTATCCCAGAGCAATGGGTTCGAGTTTCTCAAGACAAACCTGTGAACACTGCATTTTAAATTATGATGAGGTAACTTGAGGTTGCTGTAGATCACATCCGCTGTCACTATGGCTACACCCTTGAGTACAGAGGCCTTTGACCACAACGTCCCTCCCTTTCTTATGGTATGATTGTTTTGAGTCATACAATAATTTCTCAAGGCATCAGATACATGGCTATGAACCCAGGATATTCACTACACCTAAAAAAAAACAAAACAAAAGGTATTCTCAACTTATCCCATCTTCTACCATCTCTGATATGTAATATATCAGACTTTTTTCCCAGCAGTCATTCTGCATAAAACATCTCAGTTAGTGTCATTTGCTTATATATTACATTTAGTGTAATAAATTATATAAATAAGAAAATATAATCAACATGTACATGAATTCTCTGGTCAATATTTCGAGTACGTTTAAATCATTGTTAATATCCAGCACTGTAAGAAGTCTCTGCTTCTGTGCATCCATGCACAATGGTGAAATTTCGCAGCGTTGCACATCACTGCCACCTAGTGTGGCACAGCAGCACGACTACATTTTATTCTGCCAAGACAAAATTCCAGTAAACATGCATGGCAGATCCATAGAACTACATTCCGAAGAGAAATCTTTCATTTTTATATATTATTGCAATATCATGACTTTTTTTTTTTGTTCCCAAAAAACAAATAGATACATTACAGTGTACATCATATACAAGTGACTTCAAAATGGCAGAGGCACTCTGCACTTTCAAGCATTAGGGTGAAAGGAGCTTTACTTTTCATATTTTAGTGAACCTGCTTTACTCTTTTTCTTTTGTGCCAAGGTCCATGGACTGCTTCTTTCCCACCAGAGCTCACACTGAGCAGTTGCGCCGCTTGGCCACGCAGGGCAGGCCGCTGGAGCTCAGCCGGGTCTTCACCCTTTGTCAAAGACTGGTGGAGGAGACGGAAAGCGTGGGTGAGGAGGGTGGAGGGAAGTTGAGCAGCTCCAGAACGGCCACTCCAACACTGCTACGCCGTGTGAACATACAAGATGCTGCCACCCACTTGTTGCTGCGTGGGTTGTACTTCTCAATGGAGTTCAGGCTGGAGCTGCCATCGTTTCCACCAACAGCGTAGAGCCAGCCATCCATGGCTACCAGGTCATGAGTACTCCTAAAGAAAATATTTGCCACATTCTTACTGCATATTAAGAATTCAAATAGACTACCCATCATCTATGGTAGCACAGTGGTGTGAGAGGTGCATTTACTGCTCCAAATTGCCTCTAGGTGTGAACAGGTGTTCAAATGCATGTGACAGAGAGACAATCCACCTCTGCATGTACCCTGACCGGGGTTATAGCGGCTAAAGATGAATGCATTTCACTAGATGTATACATACATATAAGAAAAGGCAAAAATAATTTGGGTTATCTGTGAAATAATGTGAAAAGTTCGTTCTGGCTCCACTAGAGGAACTAGTACCAATTTTACTGGGATAGATTTCCAGGAACCTTTTAAGTTCCTGCTTTAAAGTACCCTAGAATTTCTTTGATTTGGAAATACTGAGGTTATGTTTGTCTGAATATTGCTGACTAATCAAAAGCAATCTTCAGAGAATGACAGACCCTCGCACCTAATATTTTATTAACCGGAGTCATCAAGTAACATGACCAGCAGACATTCGAAATGCTTTAACTGTAACACAGTTATTAAGACAAAAAGATTAGAAACATATTCTATTCAAGGGCTTATTTGCTGTAGAAGCAGCTTCCAGCAAGAACAAAAAGCTAGAAAGACTGAAACTGTGCTTGGTGTAGTTGCTATTAAAAGCTACATTAATCTTAGGAATACAATAGAACATAGGGTCAGACTTTCTGCACGGCATATTTGCTTCATTGGCTACTTTAATGTTCGACACATTGTACAGTTTCAGTCAGTAAAAATTCAAATTATGATTTTTTTTTCAAGAAAAATGTAGCTCTCATTCCGGGGAGTTCTGAAACCCACAAAAGGATTTGGTGAAAACAAACTTCTCGCTGCTTGTTCAATTTGAACTGCATGCTCTACAGTAATGAACCCTTCATGATTAAATTATTATTATTATTTTATTTATTACTAAATAAAGATTCAGTCAGCTGTTGTGCTATGGGTTTAAAGTTCAGTTTAACCTCGCGAATCTTAGTGTCACCCAATTCTTTCTTAAAGTGAAATGAAAGGCGACCTTCCAAACTCTCCTGTTATACATGAACATGCGCATATTTTCATCATCTGGTGGTTTTTACTTACAATTTCAAAGTTGCAACCTGCGAAAATCCGTTTGAAAGTTTGCATCAGCGAGCGTTAAATAGTTGCTTTTATAGTCTCCCAAGAGTGGGAACAGGACGTGAATCCCCCATTTCATTTAAGGCAAGTTAACGGCAATAATAACAGTATTCAAATATTAAACTAATAAATCAGATATAAATCAGTGAACTCCTGAATAAAATTAAACTAGGCACACAGGCAAATCACACACACTTCTGTTCACATACATGAAACAAAAGACCGATCGTACATATAAAAGAAAAGAACACTGCACCACGTATTCATATGCAAAATAGTTTCATAACAGAGGAAAACAGGGGATGATCATGTGACTTTTTGCTACTTTTCTCAATGTTTGCGATGTCGCCCTCTATATGCGAAGTAATTGCATGGTTTTTAATTTCTACACGAAAAAGGTTAATTAAACAGTATTTTAACCGAAACAGACAAACTGTGCATGCAAACGTTTGAGGTTTGGGCTTAATTTCCTTTTAAGCTCATGTGATTTGTGAAGAAGCAGTACACCCAGTTTCCATAATAAAGCTTTCATTGAAATGTTCCAGGACTTTTCCTGTTGTGAATGAATGGAGTGCAGCATAGCCATGGGCTTCCAGCAGGAACCAGCAGGAACTCTCATGAGTTGGTCTCATGACACTGCGAGGTCAACATAGGGACCCTTGTTTTTTTGTGTGCGTACACACATTTGTAATTTTACTATGAACCAGACAGCAAACATGTAAGTTTGGAGGTTACCAGGTACCTTTGGAGGTTGGCAGTAAAGACCCTTGAAATGCTTCAGCAACCCCATGGCAGTGTTCTGATTGGCATTCATGTGTCAAGAGGGCCAGAAGATCCCCCCAAGTGCCGCTCAGAACACCTCACTTTGCTGAATGCTTCATTGCCATAGGATTGCCAAAGCATTTCAAGGGTATCCATTGCCGAACGCAAATGCATGTGCATTCTGCAAACCACAAATGTGTACATGCACCTTGTTACAAAATGTGTGCAACACAAGTCGTGATGATGACAGCATGATGCTACACAGCATAGTGAGTGTTACTGCTCACTCGTGTTGTATGCACATGGCTATGATACACTCCGTTCCTTCACTACAGGAACAGTCCTGGATTTTTCTCCATTTTTCTCTCTAATTTAGTCGTATCAAATTCCCACCCATCAACTTTTGCCTTCCCTATCACACGACCACCACCGACCAGGGAGGGGCGTAAGCATGCACATGCCCCCTTCGTGACATGCAATGCTGCCACCCGCCTCTTTTTAAACTGTTGTGCATGCGTTTTTGGGGGCGGCCTAACACACTCGGAGGGAAAGCGCTATCCACTCCCTCGTACGAATGAGCTCACGGACACCCATGATTGGCTGTGAGTGATAGGGAAGTAAGCATGTGCCATCCCTCCCTCCCGTGAGAGCTCGACCAATTAGCTCACATGGACTCCCGGTCACGGATGGCTGTGGCATCAATCCGGATTTGAACGGAATTTTTTTTGATTGCACCTCATGCACCCAGCACTCCTGCAGGTACTGACTGTGGCAGTTGCTTACCTGCGGATGTTCATCGGGGCCACTCCTTCCCACGTGTTGGTTTTGGGGTTGTATCGCTCAACCGAGTTCAGGCAGCTGGTTCCATCGTTGCCTCCAGCAACGTAAAGCATTCCCTCCAGTACTGCAACGCCAGCGCTGCTCCTCCGACTTAACATGTTGGCTATGGCAGTCCATGCATTACTCTAAGGACAGAAAAATAAAAGAACACATCAGTGATGAGAAGCATATTTAGTACTGCCTGCCATCTCTGTGAGGTGAAATGCAAATGCAACAAACAACAGTGACAGGCCTTTCCCAAACCCCTTGAAGAAACTTATGAAATTGACCACAGTAGAACAGCACTGTTGTGACTAGGGATCTCATTTCAGGGACAGAAAAAATATAAATAAAAGTCAAAGTAGCTAGCTAGATCTATTTCACAGGATACATCCTTAAAAATAGATGATTATGGTCTGGAAAGTTAGATTAACAGATTAATCTTAAAACTGAAACCTGATATCATACTTGCTTTTGAAAATTATTTAGGATGTCAAAACAGCTTCCAAGTTTGTAGGAAATTAAATAAAGTACCTGTGGATCATATTTCTCGACTGTGGCTAGATGTGAGGAGCTATCATATCCACCAACTGCATACAGACTGCCATCTGAAAACAGAGCCAGGTATACTTTTACTATTAAGGTAAAAGGTACATAAACTAGTATTGCTTTAAACAGCCGCAGCCACATTCTGCAAAAAGTACAACTTGCGAAATCCATTAAAAATTACAGGCCTTTTCTTGATAAATGAATCAGTCCTAGATGGCAGGAATACTGACGATTGTGAGTGGGGTCATTCACAAATCACAGGCATCAATCATTATGCTGCAGGTTACGAAGCTTCCAAAGAAATGCTCACCCAGTGTGGCCACTCTTACATATCTTCTCCTGGTACTCATTGCAGCAATAGAGGTCCAGGTGCCAGTTAGTGGATCATACCTCTCTGCACTAAAGGATGAACGAAGAAAGTGTTCATAATGCCAACAACAAGATACAGCATCTGCTCTGATACATAGCCAAAAGTTTGAGCACACCTTCCAAACCTCGCCCATGATTTTTAAACATTCGATATCCGACTTACTTCTCCTCTGCTTTTAAAATAATCTTCAGGCTTCAAAAAAGGATTTCCATTAGATTTTGGAACATGGCCGGGGCTGAGCTGGCCTGGGATGCAGTCAACGTTCCAGTTAAATCCAAATGTGTTCAGTGAGGTTGAGGTCAGGGCTCTGAGCAGGCAACTACATTTACATTTATGGCATTTGGCAGACACCCTCACCCAGAATGACTTACATTTATCATAATTTTTTTTTACGACAGCAATTTAAGGGCCTTTATCAAGGGCCCAACAGTGGCTTCTTCATGATACCGGGACTTGGAACCTTCAGATCAGTAATCCAGAGCCTTAACCACTGAGTAACCACTGCCCTTGCAGTGCCGCACTGTAATGGTCTGGACCTCTTAATTCTAGTGATGGAAAATTGTAACGCTGCAGCACACAAAGGCGGCCAACACACAACTGTTTGCTTTGTAGCAACAGCTTAGGGAGGGTTTCTCGTTCAGGTATGCCCAAACCTTTAGCTACATAAAGTACATTAAGTGTGACGTATCACTTTAAACTGTCACTCAAAGAATTGTGGGTCGATTCTTAAATCACAGAAAAATATATTGATTTAGGTACTGCCTGAAGGTGAAGCGCCCATAAGTTTTTGTTCTGTGTTTATTTATTATGTTATGCGCAGATGGGTTTCAGGGTCTTTGACAATCGTTGTCATACAACTTAGCGATACATAATAGCCGATAAGCATCGACTTAGCAATACACAGACACAGGACAACCATCCAAAATGAAGTTGATGGGTTAGGTCTATATGTCTATATAAAGCAGCACCTGGACATGGGACAACCACCCAAAATAAATCAATGGGATAGTTTTATACAGCAAATGGACACAGAACAACTATCCAAGCCATACTCTATGATTGTGATCAATGGATGTGTTCTTCACAGCAACACTATTTATTAGTTAATAGTGTCTATATTTCTTTTTGACTATCACTACAGTATCGGCATGCCGGGAAAAGGAGCTTTATTTACATGGTTTATTACGTACTGTCGTTCTTTCCAATGATTTCTTACCTGTTGAGACAAGATGCACCGTCATAGCCTCCAGCTGCATAAAGCAGGCCATGAAGCACTGCCACACCCAGACAGCTCCTTCTGGTTCCCATAGATACTTCTGGTTGCCAGCCATTGGTCACAGGATCATATGACTCAACAGTTGCCAAGTCAGAAGTACCGTCATACCTGACGTCAAGAAATTGAATATTAAATTAAACATCAGTAAGAGGGAGCTGGAGATGGGATGTATGACTTGTCTTTCATTAAATGATCAATCCCTCTTAGAAAGCCAATGATGTGTTAACACAAGCTCAGGTGGAGGTAAAAAATAACAGAAATAACAGAGAAGGAATTCCAGAGACAGGGGCAAGTGGCTCCTTACCCGCCTACAGCATACAGCTTATTGCCAATAGCAGCAACTCCGACTCGGGCCCGGCGTGTAGACATAGACGCCACCATGTGCCACCGGTCTGTCCTGGTGTCGTAGGCCTCACAGTCTCCGTGTATAGCAAAAAGACTGCCACCACCTGAGATCAAAACAGATTGCCTTAACTGATATCAACTAGAAGGCAGCTTTTTTGAAAAATACTGAAAACGTAAGCTGATGTACTGACCCACAGCAAACAGCACAGGGCTGGCGCCCTCACAGCGCCGGGGCCGAGTGCGACAGTTACTTAACACACCCCTCTGCTCAGGCATCAGGTGATACTTCAGTGCCTCGATCAACAGATCTTTACACTCTGAGTGGTGGCGCACCAGCAACTCCGTGTCCACATTACTCATCAAGAAGTCCCGCGTCAGCAACGGTAGACGCACGCACTTCATCAGCTGGAAGAGAATGTTGCACAATGTGTGACACTGAAGCAGGCAGGGCATCAACAAGAGCGAGCAAGCCACAGAAGAGATGACTTGGAGGATTAGGTTATATAGATGCATAGATACAATGATGTATACGGTATATTGCGCTTACTCTTGGTACATGCTGCCTCCGGCCATCAATATCATGTTTGACCCAGCTCAGTACGGCCCTGTAAACTTCTTCCTCTGATGGAACGTTCAAATTGTCACTTGAGATGAGGTCCAGAACCTATAAATTAATGGACAGTAACAATTTTTGTAATGTTGCCTCTGTAACCCACCGCAACAGACTTGAAATTAAGTAAATTAAGATGTGATTGATGTGTAAACTTCCAGCTTTAAATCAAAGGGGATTAGAATTAACTGCATCGAGTGTTTAGGAATTACAACCTTTTTTTCCCACCCATTTTCACAGGCTCAAAAGTAACTGGACAAACTGGGGGATGCGTGCTTTCTGCCCTTGACTTAAACGCTTTTCAGCTGCACTCTGCTAAAAGCTGTAGTAAATCAAATGTTACTATTTGGTAAAACACAATACTGCATTTTA
>JAOUQZ010000017.1:7786538-7798830 GCA_028564935.1 Neosilurus hyrtlii
CGCTTTTCAGCTGCACTCTGCTAAAAGCTGTAGTAAATCAAATGTTACTATTTGGTAAAACACAATACTGCATTTTAAAGTGGCAGAAGGCCTCCTTCTAACATTATACATGGACAAATAATTCATAGATTCTCTCATCCTAAAACAATATGCCTGCTCTGCCTTTTCTCCTGAGGGAATGGGGGAAAAACAAAGCTGAATTAGAAATTGACAAAACAATGAAGCTTCAAAAATTGACTTAAGCACAACTGGCAGAATCGAGCCCTTTGAAACCTCTACATAATAATATAACGGCGGCACGGTGGCGTAGTGGTCAGCATGTTGTTTTCCTCATGCTTGTGTGGGTTTCCTCCCACAGTCCAAAGACACATTAGGCTAACTGGCTGTTCCAAATTTACCCTAGGTGTGTGTGTGTGAGTGTGAATAGTTGGGCGTGTTAGCTGCGATGGTCTGGCGAGCTGTTCAGGGTGTACACACCTTTGCCCAGTGTCTGCTGAGATCCCCACAACCCCAATAGGATTAAGCAGTTTGGCAAATAAGTGATGATGAATACGATATAACAACACAGTAATTGGTGACTTTGATTTCCACCACTGTGACTAAATTAAAACAACAAAGAACCCAATGTTGTATTATATGTTATGTTTTACAGGCCGCTGGCAATTTTTGCTGTTGTCTTAATTGACAACTCCTCAGTTTCCGCCTCCTCTCAGGTTAGGAGTCTGGGTGTCATCCTCGACAGAACACTATCATTCCAAACCCACATTAATACCATCACCCGGTCCGCATACTTACGTGTACGAAACATTAACTGACTCCGCTCCTCCCCCACCCATCATACTGCCTCCATCCTTGTTCACAGACTTGTTACCTTCCATCTCAATTATCGTAACTCTCTCCTCTTTGACCTTCCGTAAAAAAAAGTCCCTCCATAAATTCTGACTGGTTCAAACCACGCCGCCCAGATTATCACCAAAACCCCTGCATACCATCACATTTTTACTGACTCACTCAGTTTGGTGATCAAAACAAAATAATAAAAGCTACTACATGTGAATTAGAAGATTGATTTGTTGTTTCTGAACACCACATTTTTAAAAATATCAGTCGAACAATCCGCCCTCACCTGTTTGAGAGGCAGTAGCATGAACTCCTCAGTCTTGGAGACCTCCACAAAGTGCTGCAGGACGTACTTGTGGGCAGACTTGAGCAGGTCGCTGCAGGAGTGTGTGTCAGCAAAGCCTCGGATGCCCAGGCAGTTAGAGGGGTCCAGCTGACTGAGCAGGAACTTGCAGCAAGCGTCTCTCACTCCATTCAGCTGCAGGAGGCTGGCGGCCGGGAGCAGTGTCTTTACACACCATACACACAGCCATGAGCCATAAAACTTCATCATAGTCTATATATAGTGTATATTACAATCTGTATATTACAAGTTAAGCCTGGTCCAGACCTCGCATTAATGACTCCAAAAATAAACTCAAAAGACAAACTAAGTGTTTACTTTTAGTCTTGTTACAGAATGTTCTAATTAAACTCAAGAAATCAGGTGCTTATGTTGCTCACGTTGTCAACAGTTACAGACTGTGAAGGTTTCTGGGAAGTGGCCAAAGCGAAATGCCTAGCAGGAGTGAAACAGCATGGGCACATTGTCATTGTTAGTTGGTTATAAAGGTGTATTCCCTCACACACATTCATACATTCTCTAAATAAGTCCCAGTATAATTCAATCACTACTGCATAGACTTTTTGTGGTGGGGGTTTTTTTTTTTTGGATTTTTCAGAATTTTTTTTTCTTCCCTAACTTAGTTGTACCCAATTCCCTCCCTATCACATATGACTACCACCATCCAGGGAGGAGTGTAAGCATGCACAATCTTCACAAACTGCTGTGCATGCACATTTGGAGGCGGCCTAACACACTTGTAGGTATCCAGCCCTTTGTACGAATTAGCTCACAGGTGCCCATGATTGGCTGGTGATCATACGATGAGGTGTAAGTGACAGGGTGGTGAGCGTACGCCATTCTCCAGTGACAGCTCAGCCAACTAGCTCCTATGGACCCCTGGGTGCGGGTGGCTGCGTCATCAACCTGGACTCAAACTTCAAATCTCCAGGTTGATAGTCAAGCACCATGTCCACTTGGGAAGCACCTGCCTAGAATTTTTTGTTCAGCTTTCAAGGAAACACTCTTTAGCTCTATTTTATTTGATGTTGATGTTGTTGTCGTTGCTGCTTCTGCTAGCTGGACAGGGTGAATGTTAGTGTATGGTTCTTCTGAACATGTGAAGCTACTACTCAATAATTTGGAAGTGTAACTGAACAAGGTGTTTTAATCTCATTTGAAGACTGTAGAGTGCTTACTAATTTACTAATTTTTTTTAATTGTTTAAATGTAAAGTTTAAATTCACTTTCTATGTACAGTAGTGTGCAGTAATGATTATACACTTAACAACATGAAGATAAATGAGAAACCAAGTATTATTCAAGTATTTATTTCTTGTAATATTGATGAGAATAAGTAAACAAACAACAATATATAGTAAAAACAAAAAATATCAGTCTCTTTTTTGAGGAAAAAATAAGTCAATATTTGCCTTTCAGGCAGAGTGATCACATATTTTTTAAATTTCTTTACTCACTAAACCATTCCATATGGTTTGAAGTCCATCCATGCTTTGCAAAAATAAAAAAAAATACATTTTACATCTTTGGTGTTTTCAGTGTTTTTGTTTATTAGCCACACTTTTACCTAAATATACTTGTCGGAATAATTTTTTGGTTCTCATTTCCTACAATAGCATTGTTCAATACATTTTCAACAAAAAAAAAATTATAAAGAAGTAAATTATTAGGAGCCTTTCTAGACAAAAGTTCTGGTGATCTTCACTGCACACTACTGTATGTTTTTTTTTTTTTTAATCAACCTGCAGACAAAATTTATCCTAGTAACAAACACAACAATGTTTCTCCACAGCTAAAAAACAGCTCAAAACTATGCATATGGAAACACCGCTAACGTCTTTTCAGGTTGTCTGGGATACATCAGTCCACAATACTCAAATGAAAGTATCACATGACACATTTGATGCCTTTCACACTTGTACTTAATGCAGTAATTACATCAGCCGAGTTAGATACTAATACCGCGACTAAATAAGATCAGACACTGAAGTAAACACTGATTTTGTGAGCAGAAGTCTGGAATGTTAGTGTAAACTTGTCTAGACGCTTTAATGTGATTACTTAGAAAATGTCTAGATGTCTGCATCTATACCTTTTTACAGAAGCAAAAGACGCTAACAGACTTTATAGAACGCGTGTCCATTATAAGAAATGAAATAAATTCAGTACGACACATTAGGTTTGGGAAAAAAGATGATACTAAAACATCTGAGTGCATCGGAGGCATCGTCCACACTTTCATACCTTCTTTTTTATTACTGTAAAACACTGTTTATCATCTATTCAAATTAATGTAGTGGATGTTTCATTTAAACCTTTATCCTTGATAATTCATTTTCATTGAGTCACCGCTATTTGCTGGCAATGTAATTAATTTCCTTAAGACATTCTTTTAAAGCAAACCTCACTTGAGACACACTCACAGCATCACAATACTGATATCATGTCATATTATCCGGGTTTGTAGTTTCATACCTGCTGTTGTGTAAATGTATTTTCAGTAATTACACTATGATATCGCTGCCATATTACACAGCCTTAAATTGTACCTGCACATTGCCTTCACCCACTACTATCTCGGCGGTGTAGGCATACTGCACCAACTGCTCCAGCGCCTGTGGATCGATGTCATGCAGCGTCACATGGGTCTGCCGGCTCTCCGACATCTCATCTACACACACACACACAAACAATTTCAAGTAGCAGACTTGACTTGACATAAAAGAAAGGTCAGGTTGACAGGGGGTTAGAAAGCACACTGATAATAAAGGCTGACATTAAAGTTAAATTACGTAACGTGAGCAAAACGGTGTATTTATCAAATCAGGCTACAGAGTCAAAGAAGCATCTCATTCATACGCAAGTATTACTACTTCTATTTCTCCTCATCACAGTGGCAGATAAACGCCCCCGTTTGTTCGTATGAACTGCTCAGAGGTTAGTGATGAGATCAAGTCTGTGGGTTTATGGTAAGATCAGAAGAGTTACAACTGTCCTGACACGTACCATCCGGCAAATAAGAAAAACAAGACACCAGCTGACCTAACACTGGAAAGAGAGAACACACATGGAAAACATCGGCCAGAGGACAAGGAGGTGGAACAGGAAGTGAAAAACTGAAATTAATTTAGCTCTGAGACAGACACCAACACTACCAGCTTAAAGTGCAGCATAACGATTGCGTGAGAATCTGGTTTGATTCGAAATTTGAGTGTGACTGCATTAGCTGGACACATTTATATACACACATATATATAGGACAATATCAAACAAACGTAGAGGACACTAAGATGGCGCAATTTATTCTAATTATTTCTCTCTTTGTTACATATAATTAAATCACACATGCTGTAAGATCACCTACTAGTAAACATGGCGTGGAAATAGGGGCTGCAGGACGCCAACACCACTTTGTGAGCTTTGATCTCCTTGCTGGCTACATGCAGCACGATGTCGCAGAGCAGGCCACGTTGCCGCATCCTGTTCATGGACACGAATGAATCGTGGTAGTGGCGTTTGGAGTTGTGCGAGATGCTGTGGCCATCACGATTCAGCAGTTGCATGCCCCCCTCCATCATGGCACTGTGCTCCGAGGCCTGCTGCTGCCTGAGCCTCAGTTTCAGCAACTGGACACAAAAACATGGTGTATAAACTTTAATGAGAAAAACCACAAAGGTAAATGAGAGAGAGCCCACAAAGTTATGTAGCTGCTGAACTTAAAGCTAAATCTAAACAGTCCCACACAGTGACAGAGATGTTAATACCACCTGCCTGCAAAGCCACTGTACACAAAATGCTCGCTGCGGAAGAGCTTCGTGTGTGTTCATCTAAACAGGCCCAGGTTTCACACTGACTGAGTTTAATCTACAATATAGTAACATAATATATAATAACACAAACCGTATTAAGCTACAGTGTCGATTTGTAACATTTTTGGTTTGTAGTGTGCCGCAAGATTTGTTCAATGTAAAAAATGTCCCGTGGCTCAAAAAAGGTTGAAAAATACTGCGACAGAGAAGGAAAGATAGCAATATTAATACTAAATAAATAAATAAACATTATGAATAATCTGAATTTAAAATTGAGATTATTGTTTATTTATTTATAATTCCTATTAAGAATAGGGCAGTTTTACTCTCGTAAGAGTACAAAATCACAAGAACAGTGCATGAATCCCCCAGTTCAGATGAGGCAAGTTCAAGACAAAAATAACAGTATACAGATATTAAACTAACAAAGACATAAACTAATGAATAAATGAACAAATTAATAAAACAAAACTAGGCACTTCTATAAATCATACACACTTTCTTTCACACTTCAAACAAGAGTGTTTGTATATATGAAAGAAAAAAATACCGTGCCATGTATAAACAATTCCCATGTGCAAACTATTCTTATAAGTTTGGGTTTCATTTCCTTTTAAGGGGAGATCATCATCATCATCTTCCGTTTGATCTGGGGTCGGGTCGCGAGGGCTACAGCCTATGCAGTGAGGTCTAGACATTCCTCTCCTCAGCCACTTCCCTCCAGCTCTACCGGGGGGACACAGAGGCGTTCCCAGGTCAGCCGAGAGATATAGTCCCTCCAGCGTGTTCTGGGTTGACCCCGGGGTCTCTTCCTGGTTGGACATGCACGAAACACCACACTAGGGAGGTGTTCAAGAAGCACTCTAACCAGACGCCCGAGCCACACTCAACTGGCTCCTTTCAACGCTGAGGAGCAGCGGTTCTATACTGCGGTCCTATACTGACTCTGGGGAGAAATATTTGAATTTGCAAAACTCTGATAGGCTGAACCAGAAGTGAGTACATAAATATTTAGTATACACTACACAGGAATAGCATGATATGATTGGTTCCCTATCTGGGGAATAATAAGCGATTATTGAATGAGGCGAAGAATGACATGAAGAAAGATTCAGATTGAGAGGAATTTATCCTCCTAAATCTGAAGAATTCTCCACATAATACAAAAGCCGAATTCTATACATTTTCATTATTCATTCAAAATATTTTCAACTTATTTAACCTATCCAATGTCACTGATATACTTGTCGAAGAATACCAATAATTATGTCATGGCTTTCCCCCAAGCAGAAAAATATTTTCAATGAATAATAACAGAGGGGCCGTTGTGGCCTGGAGGTGGGTTGCTGGCTGAAGGTCAGGGGTTCAAGCCACACTATCACCAAGTTGTCACTGCTGTCACCCCAGTACAGCTAACTGGATTATCAAAAGCCAGCCATGTCTCTGTCTGTAGAGAGGCATGTAAAAGAACCAGAACCAGAGTTGGCTGAGATGGGCACCAGCCTCCCCGCGACCCTATTTAGGATTAAGGTTCAAAAATGATTGAATGAATAAATTAATGAATAATAGACAATATCCAGAGTGTATAATGGTTGAATCAAGGACACACAAACACTCAGACATTTGTCCCGGACAGTAATTCGGAATCTCCATGCTTAAAACATGCAAAAGTAAAGTACCCTAAACAGTTTGCCAGACCATCGCAGGGCCAACGTGCTGAGTGGCTACATTCAGGTAAGTTAGATCGGTGCAGGGGATTCTGGGAAGTGTAGTGCATGTCTGGTACAGTGCAGGAATGGGCGGAAGATGTGATTTCGCTTAATTCTACAGGGGTCGCGGGGAGGTTGGAGTCTATCTCAGCCGATCTGAGCAAAGGCGGCATACAGCTTGTCAGTCAGTATCAGTTGGCAGCGCCAACATACCGTACCATCAACCATTCACACTCACGTTCACACCTAGAGGAAGGTTGGAACAGCCAGTTAGCTTAATGTGCTTATCTTTGGACTGTCGGAGGAAACAAAAGTACCCAGAGGAAACCCATGCAAGCACGGGGAGAACTCCACAGAGCCATGCATGGGGCTTGAGCCCATGACCTTCTTGCTTTGAGGCGGACATGCTAACCCCTACGCCACCATGCCACTCACTGAGCATTGCGAGACGATCTATCGTATAATGTAACTGATCTCATAAAATAATATTTCATTGGCTCTGTCTTGTTTATTTTTATTTATCTATAATTTTGAAGATATCTTATATTTATTAGATGAATGAAATAAATCTAGATAGTTTCTTTATTTTCATGCGAGACGACTGATGTGTTGCCGCGGCGTAACCATTTAGTGGGCGTGGAGTTGTTACTGTAGGGGTTTGGCTTTAACCACGGACTATGGTTCGTTGTCATTTGTTATATGCCAGCGTCCCCTAGTTGCCTCCCGGAAATCTGACAGTTGTGCCAAAATATTAAAAAATATTTCCCCACCCCAATTCTGTAATTAGACCTTGGGTCTTTTATTTATTTATTAGACTCCACCAACGGATAATATGAGAACAATATACTCCTATATGGTGGCGTCGGTGGCGTAGTGGTGAGGGTGCTGGGCTCATGGTTGTTGGGAGGTTGTGGGTTCGAATCCCCGTTAGACCCCCCACTATGCTAAGACCCCTGGGCAAGGTCTTAACCACAAGTGTGCCTCTGTCCAACCAGCAGTATAAATGGGTACCAGTAAAAAAATACTGGGAAGGTAACCTGCGATGGACTAGCGCCCCATCCAGGCGGAGTTGACCTCCTATTCACACTACGGAAACCAAGGATAAGTACCGGCCTCATGAGCCACTAGGTTCGGGTGTAAAAGCCTCACAGACTTGCCAATACTCCTATATACTAAATACATGCACATGTCAAGTATTTAGCAATCACCTTTTAAAACACTTCAGAGTATCTATTAAAATATTTCTTCAAGCTGTTTGTTTTTTAATAAGTTCTCATATTTAGGCCTGTACACATACAGGGTTCCTGCTGCATATCTTACATTTTAACTGCTCACACATGATGTATACATAAATGATCAAAGCTGCTACTTATACGCCATGGATTTCTAAGTGCGGCAAACCCTGGGGTAAAAGGAGATTGTGTTACGCAAGAGTATTAACTAAATAAGCTGGTGTTGCTTTGACGTTTCGTTCTTACCACCACGTATCCTGCTACGCCAACGTGTGTAAGGGGTATAAGACGAAGCTATGATTGCGGGATGAAAACCAAGCAGTGTTAGTGATGCTGCTCTCATGCACATATACATTTATGGCATTTTGCAGACGCCCTCATCCAGTTCCACATGCATTCTTATCTGTCGTATACAACTGAGCAGTCGATGGCATTAAGGGCCTTCCTCAAGGGTCCAACAGTAACCCAGAACCATAAGCACTGAGCCACCAGTGCCCACATCACTCATCCCTTGAACGAGAGCATCGGAAGACATGGAAAAGACCACGAAGCAGGAACGCTGTGTGCGGTTGCCAAATGTCCTCTCCACCTGTTCTGTCCTCCCTAATGCTCCTTTCTGTCAAACAAAAAAAAAACAGCCATGCTCGGTAAAGCCGGGAGAGAGAAATGCTCATGCAAGCGTTGTTTCTGCAAGTGATCCAACCAAAACAACCTAATGGTACGCTTTATCCTGGGAAGGGGGGAAACCATCACCACCAAACCCACCCTCTAAGTACACTGTGTGCAGACACACTCATTACCATTTTGCCAGTTTTATACCCCATCCCTGTAGCACCACCACCCATCTGTCTGACTCAGCACACTGACTCACATCACATCACATCACATGCAATGACTAAATGCAGCTTTGCATCTTTCCCAAGCCTGATCATAACAGCTGTCTCTATAATTTATAGCCTGCAGCTCCTGTAGTACATAAAGCTCAGCAATGCAGACTCCCAGCACTGCTCTGTAAAATGACTGAGCACCATCATCATCATCATCATCATCACCACCCCCCCCGCCCCCAGCTGATTTACACACAGGATCCCCGGGGAAACACTACCTCCTTACCTGTAACAACACACGCCTGCTTCCCCGATCTGCTCCTCTAGTAATGAATGAGACCACACACCCCCGACGCGCCGGCAGAGTCGTGCAGTCCGCGTGAAATACACCCCGGAGCCCTAGTTTGTGTGTTGTTGACGTAAATGCAGCCGCACAAAGTGCTGCGTGATGACATCACAATTTAAGGTCGCGAGCCTAAAACGTTGCCGTGTGCATCAGTACTTATTATCGCCGTACTAACCATAACCATTTAAACTATTATCGATTAACGGTTATGTGTTTATTGACTATATAAATACAAATAATAATAATAATAATAGCCAGCAGTGTTTTAGTGAATAATTAAATGGCATGACTGGCTTGTTTGGTGTCACGCGCGTTAGGAAAATCAGTCCACCTTAAAAGTTTACTGTGCTCTGGAGAGCCGTCTGGGGGGCTTTAAATCAAAACTGGATGTTGTGTAATTATTTGTGAGCACACTGAAAGGTTAACGGTACCGTTTAGGGGTAAAGTTGTGCGTGTTTAAATAAATTATACTTAACAATTACTCAGCGACTTGCAATATTTCCTCAAACGTGCCCCGGTTTGCCGGTGGAAGGTTTTTAATGCAGTTAGCTGCTATGCTAACTCTGAGACTTCATCCTTCCCTTCAGAGACCCACTCACCGAATAAAGGCGCTCACAGAGAACCAGTCACGACTCGCTTGGTTTCACACAGTCGAACACCAGAACCAGAACAAAGAGCCCGTCGACTGCAGGTGAGACTCGAACAGAACTCACCTGACGACGCCGCCTGTGTCTGAATGACAGCACCTGCTTCCTTCTGTGAAAACCTCTCTCCAGCTTTTCAGCAGTGTCTCTCTCTCTCTCTCTCTCTCTCTCTCTCTGTCTCTGTCTCTCTCGCTGTCTGTCTGTGTCTCAGCTAAAATTGTCCACGACACGAGAAAATAAATAAATAAACGGACATGTGGTAATTGTATGTAGCATCCAAACACAGAGCTCACTCCCAAGGTTGCCAGATCCGCTCAAATAACAACCACAACAACCAAAAAAAAAGGCTCAATTTAATTATGCATAACGTGACAGTGTAGACTTGTATTTTACAGGTAGGCGGCCAGGTGATGTAGAGGTTTGCAGCAAGACACACAGAGTTCCAGGTTCGGCGAAAGCGTTTCTGAGTGGGGTTTGCATGTTCTCCCTCCTGGTTCTCCGGTTTCCTCCCACAATACCAAGACACGCACTTCAGGCTGTTGTGATTTCTCCATGAGTGTGAATGATTGTGTGTGTGTTGGTCCTGTGATGGTCTGGTGAGACCTGCTCAGTGTTGGCTGAGATGGGCTCCAGGGGTTCCGCAGCTGGGTGAGTGACGCAGAGTGATACAGTGGATGGCATGTCTGCCTCACAGCAAGAAGGTCCTGGGTTCCATTCAAAAACATACACCGGCTGTTCCAAAGTGCCTGTGAGTGTGAATGGTTGTGTGTGTGTGTGTGTGTGTGTGTGTGTGTGTGTGTGTGTGTGTGTGTGTGTGTGGGGATTGGCAATGTTGAGTGACAATGGTACTATTTTGAATCAGGTATTGTAGACCTATATTTTACAGGTGGGTAGTGGTTAACACATCCGCCTCACAGTAACAAGGTCCTTGGGTTCAAGTGAGTTAGGGATGTGTAGGGGTTGTAGAAAAATGTTTAAATTCCTTTCTAAATTCCTTTTACTGTGTAAAGCTGCTTTGCAGCAATGTCAGTTGTAAAAAGCGCTATACAAATAAAACTGAATTGCAGTCCCGGGCTCTGTGAGGGAGTTTTTGAGTGGAGTTTGCATGTTCTTTCCATGCTTGCGTGGCTTTAATCCTGGTACTCCGGTTTCCTTCTACAGTCCAAAGGCATGCACATTATGCTAGTTAGCTGTTCCAGATTTCCCCTAGGCTAATTGGCTGTTCTTAATTGACGCTTGGAATGAGTGGGAATGTGAGTGGGTTGTATGTGTGTTGGTTCTTTGATAGACTGTCAAGCTGTTCAGAGTGTCCCACGCCTTCTCTTAGCATTGGCTGAGATAGGCCACGACGCTGGTTCAGAAAATGAATTAATGTATATTTTACTCATATGCATCACAGAGTTGTGTCTAGTTTGAGACCCAAGAGATCTGAATTAATTTTTCAGGTGTTTATTTAGCCTTTTAGAAATAATATCAATCACACAATAGAAGTTGTACTGAGAAAGCACCTTGGACCCTGTCTACCAGCTTTGCATCCGCTTATATAGTACCCACTCCACTCTGGCTCTGTTTCCAAGAAATAACAGAATGGCATCATATATGTCATCCCTGATTGGTACATCGAGATTCCCCTTGTTAACTATGACTTTTTCAGAGAAATGGACATTTTGTTTCTGTTTTAGGGTCTTTGATCAGAGTGGAACAGCCGAAATAAAATAATCTTACACTCACTTCTGTGAATAAACTCCTCATACAATAGTCACATAAATCATCCAATAATCAAATGGAGCAGTAAATCATACAATTTCTCTTCTATAGTTATAATCATTAACAATTTAAATATTTTTTCATTACAGATGAAGTTCTCCTTTTCAGGATTAAAACGTCTTGAAATAAAAGAAATATGATAATTTATTCCCAAAGATATTACAGTCTCTGTATTCATATTCATGTTGATGCTGTTGATGATCAGTAGTTAATTTCAGTACATGATCGGAAAGTCCAGACATTTGCATAAGATTTATGGAGGACCAAATATATGATGGGTCCAAAACACACAGTGCCCCCAATGGGGTCTGATACCACTGGGTTCAAGCCCTGTGTGTGTGTGTGTGTGTGTACATATATATATATATATATATATATATATCCTGCAATGATACTTTTCAAATTTCATGATTTAAAATATGAATTGTCTTTCACTAATTCATGAGTCCATGAGCAGAACTCATCATTACAGTTTGGAAACAAACAAATGCGAAACACTCCAACCTCAATGATGAAGATTCAAAAAATGAAGATTTAACTTCGGCACAATTTCCCGAAAAACGTGCACATGGCAACCCAACAACTCCCTTCCCCTTTGTTTTACAGCCGTGGAAGCCGATGGAAACAAATCGTTTTTTTTTTGTTTAACGTCAACGCCTGCATCGTCATACAAGCACGTGAAAACAAAAAAACTGTATCACTGTAGTGTGTATATATATATATATATATATATATATATATATATATATATATATATATATATAAAATAAAAGGC
>JAOUQZ010000017.1:7827733-7839142 GCA_028564935.1 Neosilurus hyrtlii
CACATATATATATATATATATATATATATATATATATATATATATATATATATATATATATATATATATATGAATATATGAATGATAGGGAGGGGCTGCATGCACTCTTGAAAGCTGAGTCTTAATTAGCATATATTTAAAAATGAGCAAGGTTTCACAGACTCGCTCCCTGGGTGGCCAACTTCTGATTAGAGGGCGGTAGAGATTCCTTTTCATGACTTGCACAAGCACCAAATAGTCTGTTTCATGTGTTATGCATTCTGAAGTGATTTTCTCCTCACCATGCTCGTCGTCGTCGTCATATCTCATTCCCTTAGCTCCAGGGTCATGTGTCATTGGTGCATACACCAGAGCTTTGCACTGCTATCCAAAACCCTCTCAGGGATTGAGTTAAGTCGGTGGGTCCCTTATCCTCTTCCGTCCTGCCCATTTACACCGTGAGGCATTTTGAAATAGCCAATTAACCCTGGGCTTGTGTGAGGAAACCAGAGCATCCAGAAGAAACCCACACAGGCATGGAGAAAACATACAGTCTCCAAACAGGAATATTTTTGCCAAACATGGGGCTCGAACCCAGGACGTTCTTGCTGTAAGGCGGAAGTGCTAACCACTATGTCACCCCACCATACTTATACAGAGTGGTTATTTGAGCTTCAATGCCAGTGATCATTCTCCTCTGACCAATCTCAAGTAGACATTTTTTGATGTTCCCCACCATATAGTGTAAACTGTAGAGACTGCTATGCACGCAAACCCATGAACAGTGTGATAAATAAAATCTAAAATACTCAAAACTACTCATCTGGCACCAATCACCAAGCAATGGTTAAAGTCACTTGGATCTAAATTTTCTCCATTCAGATGTTTGTTAGGAAGAGTAATTAAAGCTCGAGCTTTGTCTGTATGATTTTATGCACCGCACCACTGCCACAGGATTAGTTCACTGGATAATTGCATTAGGGGTTCAAGGGACACATGCGGATCAGTTGATCATTGATACCTCAGGTGTGATTATGTACAAGTTTTTAAACTGATGTTTCTGATGACCATCTTGATTCCAGGATGGCTTGATCGAGCAGCTCTATGACCTCATACTAGAGTATTTCCACACCCAAGCATCCACGATCGGCTTTCCTGAGCTTGCACTACCCACCATCATTCAGGTAATCTACACTCATATCCTTTATCTTTCTTGTTCTGTCAATCCATAGGACACTCGTACGTGTCACGTTTCACTATGAGACCTGTTTTATAGACAGTTCTATAGTGAAGGCATACGACATAAGTGTGTGTGGTGGACAGACCTCTGTTGTGGCTTATCTAGCTTGCCATTCTTTTTATGCTCTTTTCCTCCCCCTAATAGCTTTGGTTCTTTTTATCATGACGATGACTGTTGCCCCACATCCTGTTTGAGAGGCGTTGAAGGCCATGCCTGGGGCACCCAACCACAGGCTATAGTCCTTCTCTCACACCCACACATGCACATCCAGACCATGTCCAGTTACTTTCAGGCTTCACACACTCAGAGAAGGCTGCAGTCCAACTCCTTTCTGCAGTAGGGCCCCTCCTTGCTCATTCACAGACATACACACACATACACACACATACACACCACATAGGCCACATCCTGTTCTTTGGCCAAAGCTCAGACCTCCAAAGAACTGTTAAAAGTCAAGCCCTGAATATTTATTCTTTTGGCCTGTAATGATTCATGTGGGTATTTTAAAAAGTCTGCTTTCAGCTAATCCTTTCTTTTTACTGTTGGAACACGACTGTGCCTACAGTCAGGTATGGTTGTGTTTTTGTTTTTGTTTTGTTTTTTAAACACCTTCACAGCCAGATTATTAATAATTTATTAGATTAATTTATACCCAGCTGCCCGCCCCACCCAGTTTTAGCTAATGCTTTAAAACACCACGAACTGAATATGCAGACTCTTTATGCCATCGTTCCTCTCCCTTTCCATTCTCCATCCAGCTGAAAGCTTTTCTGAAGGAATGCAAAGTGGCCAATTACAGCAAGCAGATCCGCCAGCTGCTGGAGAAGGTACAGGAGAACTGCAGTCACATCACAAGTCGGAGACAGAGGGCTGCTTTCGGCGTAGCTGACACCGCTGCCGTGGTAAGTGTGCTCGTGTGTGCTTGCTCATCAAACCGTCGAGTGTTTTAAGGCCATTAAACATTCACGCTGACCTCTTGCTTTCCAGACTACGAGTTCACTGTGCCACACCCCTCTGGTTTTTGACCCTGTATACACAGACACGTGTATGTGTGTTAAAACGCACACTGGTTAGTTTGAACTGGCCTTTTACACCTGCAGACATGATATTTTAAGTTCACCGCGTTCACCCCGGCACTTCACTGAGGTTAGCTGTTTAAAAAAAAAAAAAAAGATGAGAAAATGACAGCATGCTCATATTAAAAGTTCAATATGTCACTGAGTTTCTCGTTGTGGGATTTGCAATGCTGTCACTTGATATAAATTCAATATAAAGTAAATTTTAAGAGAGAACAAATATTATAGCATATCCCATTTTAGGATGTATCATAATGTGTTTTTGTACATTTGTTAAGAGATGCATCATATGTGACCCTCCAGCACCAAACTAGTCACATGGGCCAGTTTTCCTTTTTTTTTTTTTTGATAGGACAAAGTTTAACCAAGATAGGATCAAATAAATTTTAACTGCAAGGGCTATAAAAAATATATATATATATTATAAAAACTGCTTCTGAAGTTTCCAAAATAAACTCCTTAGCAGCATTTATTTCTGAAAAAGCTTTTAATATGATATTTGGAACAAATGTTTGGTCCTTTGTAATTTTCGTTCACACAAAGATTTATGAATATATTTCACTTGGAACAATTTATCGTAGTCTGTTTTCATGCAAACGAAAGTGCACCTTCGTTCTTCATCTCCGTTTTGAAAGGTGCTGGTTTGTTTCAGATTCATCCTAAACTTGTTTGCATGCTAACGTAAATTTTTTGGATGTACTACATGGAAATACATTAACAAACAAAATAATTTTTTATGTTTTATTTTTTAAAGCATGGTAAAGATGATGATGCCTGTTAAAACCTTTAAGGGTCTTTCATTTTGATTCAAACATTAACCCCTTGGAATAATGATTTATGATCCTGAGATAGTGGACTAATCAGGTCGCGCCATTCCTGTGGCGTATATACGATTCCTGAGTGGTATATACTGAAGTATTAATATGGTGAAGCTTCCTGATTGGAGATGTTTAACTTTATAGAAGTCGTCTCCACAGTTAGATTATTGTCAGAGCTGAAGCTTTTCTGCCTGCCGATTTCTGACATTTGTTGGATTTCTCTGGATATTTCATAACATTATGTGTCACTGTATATGATATATAGAAAGGATGTAGTGTTGTACCTTCATAAGGGGGAAAAAATGTAATTTAGGTGAAATTGCTGTGGTATAGAAGGTACAAAATGGGGCATGCTGTTATAGAAAAAGAATTAAATTTGAAGTGACATGAGCGGATACACTAAACCCTCAATACGAGTTTACAGGCTTCCCATTCCAGGCTTCACGACACGGTATTACCACAACAAAAAAATTAAATTCTAATACATTTTTTCTAATTATAATAAGCTGAACCACTGTGATATCTTATAACTGTATAGTAAGAACAGTATATTGTAAAATGAACCGTAAATCCTTTCCCCTTTCATGCCAATATTTTTAATGTGGAAAAGATTGTTCAGCTGTCGTCACCACTCTGACCTAAGATTTGTCTTAAATGCAAAATTGTGTCACATTTACCATTTAATTGTGCAGATGTCGGAGAATAAAAGTAACAGGACTTTTATTTTGTATATTTCCTAATCCTGAAATTACAACAGATGGTCGTGGTCATGCCAGGCATAGTGTAAACCATGCACGTATGGGCAGGATTTTAGAGTAAAATCCTTTTAAATGGTATTTTACAATATATTAAGTATTAGATTATTATAGTTACCAAGTTTACTCAGGTCGAAGTACAAGTGACCCACTCCAGCATAATACGGATTAAGTCGCAAGGTGGTATTTTGAGTAAGGACCAAAGTATGTTGAAAATGCCGTACCTAGATTAAAACACGATATCATCAAAAAAAAAAAGCAAAATCTTCAACACGAGCAAGTTCAAATATCCACAAACCAGTCTATCCATGCTAAAATACTTGTTTAAGAAAGGGTTTCATGTCCAAGTTGTTGTAAAACAATGGAAATATCCACTTATTTTGCTAATTTTCAGTCCGCTTTTGTGATTGCTCAGAGTATTTCCTTATTATCCATATTCACTACCAGAATACTCTCCCTACTTACAGAATCCCAGAAGAATTCCCCAAATCATATAATGGCAAACCAATGAGAAGCCTCAAAACAGACATGACTCAGTGTAAACAGAACTCCTTTGTTGCTAGGAAAACGCTAGTACGATCATGCTGATTGGTCGAAAGCCAGATTCATTTAGTGTATGAATGTTAGGGAGTTTCAGATGCAGACATTCTGGTTCTGAAAGTGTAATTACTATTTTCTTAGATACATACTCAAACAGAGTGATATAACTCGGTCAATTTCCATGCTATAATCATGTATTGTACCTCATTTTGAAGCTTGTCATTTCTGCTTGAATCTGTATTATGCTGGAGCGGGTCACAAGATGCCAACAAGCCTTGCTTCCCTCTGATTTTAGCTAGCCTTTAGAACATGGCTGTCACTCTTTCACAGAAGTCCACTCACTAAATTTATAGGTGATCAAAGGTTGAATATTCATGGAACGTCTGTTCAACAAGGATAACCATGAAATCTGCATGGTAAAATGCTTAGTTTAGGCATTTTTCCTCTTTGCCTTTATTCATTTGCATTTTCTGACGATGCTTAACAGCGACAAGTTGGCTTGCAATCTGTCTTGAGTCATGAATAACTAGCTGTTTACTTGAAATAGGCTGCCGCCACCTAGTGGAAGCAGGAAGAATTAGGTTTCGTGGTAATGGGTCATGCAAAGAATGTACGATAATCATATTCTTTGAAAATCCTTGTGGGCCACATTAGATGAGTTGGCAGGCTTTAATTGCTTTGTATGCTGCCCTCCTTTGGTGCAGTTACTTACTGGGTACATAGGGAAAGTGCTCAGAAAGAATCTTAAAGAAATGATATAAAAATACACAATACAAGCAGCAAACTCATTGCTGTAGTATTTTTATTTAATCACAGGGGCTGTGGGCGGTACAGTGGCTTAGTGGTCAACATATCCGCCTCCCAGCAAGAAGATCCTGGGTTCAACTGCCAGGCCCAGGCTTTTCTGTGTGGACTTTGCGTGTTCTCCCCGTGCTTTATTGGGTTTTCTCCAGCTATCTAGCTATCTAACCAACTAGCTGACCCTAGGTGTGAGTGTGATTGCTTGTTTGTTGCCCTGTAATGGTCTATTGAGTTGTCCAGGGTGTCCCTCGCATTTGCCCAGTTTTGGCTGAGATAGGCTCCAGTCTAGCTTTAAATCTAGTAGGATTAAGAAGTTTGGCAAACAACACATAGGCCATTATGTTTTATAGAAATATCTAATAATGCTGGAGGACTTGCACTTCACGCATCACTGTCATGATAAAAAAAATCTCTTTATTCATTTCGTTGCGGTGTGTAGTAATGACGATCATTTGGTCTGTGCTTGTGAAGTATTGAAAGGTAATGTCCCCTTTCATCCCTCTTTTAGTTCCCAGCTAAAATGTGTGTGTGTGTATGTATATAGGAATAATATGGCTATGTCTTGTATCTACTCAGTCTTTATCCTATCCTCTTTATGAAGCATTTCTCTGTTGAGTGAGACCATGTCTGTGGCCGGACGCTTGTGCTCTGTATGTCCAGACTGAGACACAGTGAGCCTGTTTCAGTAGTGAAAACATGCTGTAGTCCCAAATGCTCTTTCCAATCCACACCACCCACCCACAACAGCCTCATTCAACTTCTCCATCATATACAGGTGTCAGCTGGTCAGACCCACCCGCAGGCTCCTCCGGAGAACTGCGCGAGTGTATACGTCTGTGCATGTTTGCACACACGAGTCCTCCAGCCATGGCTGGTCTCACACATGGCCAATGACTGGAACTACAACAGCTGACTTTAAATCTGTAGTGCATATTAGTGTGGAGGTGGCGATGGGCTGGGAAAACTTAGTAACAGCATTTCTCTCAGTGAGGAGGAGGAAACAGGAAGTATAGCAGCTATCAAACGCTTCATCTGGCAGCTGCTCGGAGTGTTACTCTATTTAGAGTCACGTGTGTGCTGTGTATGTGCACTGACCGGGTAATAGCAGCAGGAGTGGTTTGGAAAGAGACCGAGACAGAGGGAGGGAGGGAGGAACGGGGCGCTGATGGTGCGAGGAAAGAAACGAGGAGCCGTTTCCTTTCCAGGACGAGCTCCACTCTGCATCCATCTTCATCTCCGCTCTCATCTGTCACCCCGCCGGAGCTCACCCCATCCCACTTTCCCCCTCCTCCCTGTTCCTGGCTGGAGCTACTCTCAGGCCTGATAAATATTTAAGACCGTTTAAGAGTGAAATGAAGGAGAGATGGGGTGGGGTGTCTCTCTCTCTCTCTCTCTCGCCCCCCTCTCTATTTCTCTTCCTCTCTCCCCCGCTGTAATGTAGAAGACTCTGGAGGCGAGTGGAGGGGGTGCGGCAGCTCAGTGCTGGCAGACAGCGTGGCACCGCGCCGGGTGCGTCTGTCGCCGGCTCTGGGCGGCAGGAGCGATGTCCTTCAGTAGCTGGACTGGCAAGCCACCCTTTTCTTCGCCACTGTAAAAGGACGTCTGCCTGGCACACTGCCCCCGTGATCTGTTCAGCAAACAGCTGAAATTTAATTAAGGCCATTTTCCCCACCCTCCTTCCCTGCTTGTGCCACTCCTCCTGCTGGACAAGTTATTCCATGGTCTTATTATTTATTCTAGCATTTCTAGAAGGTTCTATAGTTTTTGTAAACAGACGGAAGCCACGGGTCATAGTAGTTGATTGATGTGAGAAATGGCATTGTACATTTCTTAATGGTATTTAACTCAGTTTTTTTAAAAAAAAATGTCGGAAACTGCACTTTTTGTTTGTTTTTTTTAATAAGGAAGGACTTTGCACTCTTTTTTATGCTCTATTCATTTTTCACTGTCCTACAAACCACCGCAAATTGTAATAAATAAGTTTTGATAACTGATGACGGAAGCCGAGATCTATTAGGGTCTATTGGATTTGGAGGTTAGAAAATCTTATTTGACCTGATCAATATCTTCCACAAAGACCTTTAAAGCTAGGCTGAGAAATCTTCTGGTCTGGCTCCTCTCTCTAACCCAACACCCTTATTAGCCCCCCCCCCCCCCCCCCCCCCCCCCCCCCCCCACACACACACACACACACACACACCCCCCACTATTCCATTCCATCTTTTTTTATATATAGCTTTGAGAATAATCAAGGTCAAATCTCATTGAAATGTATCTCTTTGAATTTAAATTAGATAACACCAGTCCTGGTATGCTTTATTTCTTCTTGTTTTCCCAAAAATATGGGACATATCAACCTTTATATGCAATTAATTCGAATAATAAGCTGCATTCTGGCATGTTTTGATTGTTTTTTTTAGGTGGTAACAAAAATTATTTGTTTCTTGTATAGAAAAGGGCATGCAGCATTAATCCATTTCTTATGACCTAAGAGAATCTGACACGCTTGACTTTTTAATTTTTAATTATTTTAAGGAGCAACGTTATGCATAATATTCCAATCAGCCACAATATTAACACCACCTGACTGGTCTGCAGCTAGGCAGCCCTATACACTGTAAGCTGCAATACTGTGTATTCTGACACCTTTCTATCATGGCCAGCAATGACATTTTACTGTGCTCCAGTAGCTTTTCTGTAGGACCAGAACATACATACTAGCTATTGCTCCCCACATGCATCAGTAATATTGGGAACCTATGACACTTTTTGCCAGTTCATCGGTTATCCTTCCTTGCACCTTTTTTGGGATGTACTTATTGCTGCGTACCAGAAAAACCCATAAGACCGTATGGAGATGAATAGACCACGTGGTTTAGCTGTTGGACTGTGGCCCTTGTTAAAGTCACTCAAATCGATACACTTGCCCTTTTTAACTGTTTTTAATATGTCAATCATTTTAATATAAAATTATTGGCCAAAAAAAGTTGGTTGCAAAAGATACCGTGAGAGCCATCATCTCCAAATGGAAGACCCTTGGAGCTATAGTGCTTCTTCTCAGTAGTGGTCAGCCTGCCAAAATTCCTCCCAACAACACAGTAACAACTTCAGAAAACCACAGCAGATCCTAGAAGAACAAATAAAATAAGACTGTCGACCTCTGGAGCTTTAGCTGAAGTCAGCACTCATGACATCACAGTAAAAGAAATGCTTGGCCCAAACTGGGATTCATGGGAGAGTCGTAGTGTGTAAACTATTGGTAACCAAGAAAAACATGATCGCTCCCGAGCCTTCAAAAATAATATTCAGATGAGTCCCAAGTGAACACTTAGGATGACGTGGGTCAGACATAAAGCAAACTGAATTTCAGAGTAGGAGCTTCATACAAGTGGGTGAAGCATGGTGTTGATGGGGTGACGGTGGCTGCTTTAGGACCTGCTTCATGCTCAAAAAATTTGTTAGGGAACGTCTGGTTTTCTCTCTCTGTTTCAAGCGAGACGATCCAGAATAATAAAGCAAGTCCACATCCACGTGGCAATAGAAAGGTTTCCAGTTGATATTTTCCGAGACCTGGCTTAAACGTGTTTGAGATTTAAAGATCACATGGCTGTTGGATCACTTTGTTCTTCAAAGAAATTGATCACAAAATTAAAAAGAAAAATCTTTCAATTCAGTTGATAAATTTAATGAAAGTCATACCTCGAGTGTTTTTCAAGACTCAGGTGCCTTAAAGTGTCCACATCATCCATAATTTTTTGACAAACTAAACAAGTGTTTCCCTGTGAAGCCGAATCAAAAGCCATCATTTACCATATATGGATTGGGGCATGACTTCAGTTGGGTGGGTGTTGTTACAGGGCCACAACGTGTTTGAAGTGTGCGATTTCTACGTGACCTTGGGAAGTCTGCGTTGGTACTGCGGTTGAGTAAGCCCTGGTTTTGTATGTCTTCAGGACTCGTGCAAGGCTAAGGCAACCTTTCCTTTCAAAAATGTCATATATTAATATATATTGTATTTATTTAAGTTTTCTTTGTCTAAATTAAAGATGTCAAGCTAAAATTTGTGAAAATCTTATGAATAAAGTCATCTTTATATCCGCATGCTAATTTACAGGGTTTTTATTTATCACACTTTGTTTATATCTGACCACCTGTTCTAAAATGAAATTTAAAAATGCAGGTTTTTTCATAGGGGTAAATAAAGCCCACTCTGCTGGGCAAATCGCATCACTCATATCACTCCAATACTCCATCAGAACAGAAAAGGAAAAGGGGGGTCCTCTGAAAATGTGATACTGTCTCTGGTCTTCTGCTAACCAAAACTGGTTCATGTTTAGAAAACCAGAGTCTCCAGTACACATCAAAACCCGACTGTATTTCAATGTTTTGCTGATTTTATCAGATGAAATACACTTCCATATCTAGACGTTGACCTGCCAGTTGAATTCCTGATCCATATATTATTTCCCTCTATTTTTAAAGATGTGAAATGATGGAGGGTGACAACAGTGCAATATGTATTTAAATGAGAAAAGGTAAACTCTATTTCACAGAGCTATCTGCATATATTATTGTGTGTTTGTGGCAGATGGCATGGGAGAAGCAGGTCGCAGAAGAAGGAACTCCTCTCACCAGGTACTTCAGCCAGTGGAAGAAGTTGCGAGAGAAGGAGATTCAACTCGAGATCTCCGGCAAAGAGAGAGTAAGTGTTGCTAAACCATAACATATGATCACACGGTGAGCTAAAGTGACATGGCTTCTGGCAAGCCCTGGTTGTTGGACTCACTGTGTGTCATGTGTGGAAAGAGTCCTTATATCAGTTGTACTTAAATGTATTAATATATCTGATGAAAGGGACGAGTCAAGTCCAACAGGAAACACACACAGTAACCTTACCTTCCAAGTATAGCAGCAGTTTAATGTATCACACACACCACCTCCTGCCTATGTGTGTGAGAGAGAGTGAGTGAGCATGCTGGAATTGGAGCATGTCCATAAGGCGATAATGGAGATGACACCAGGCGGAGTGTTGGCGTCGGGGAAGCGGCAGATTGGCGGAGGAGGCGCGGATGGGGAGAGCGAGGGATGCAGGAAGAGTATTAGAGTGCTCAGGGCTGCGGCCCAGGCTTTGATCCAGGGCCCCCACACCCGGATCTGATTACTCTCTCCTCCCTCTCCTGCTCATGCCACTGGAGCTGCCTGCCGCCACCTCAATCATAGCCCTTTTGAAGAGCTACACACACACACACAGTGAGAGAGAGATACAAATGAGCACTCTCGAATTTCATGGGTTTTTTTTTTTTGTTTTTTTAAATAAATGGATCAGTATTAGTTTCCTACAGGAATTGATTGATTGATTTATTTATTAGTTTTTAAAATCTTATACATTATCATTTGTTCAGTAACAGATTAATTCTGCTCTGCATAACCAAAGCAAACAAAGAAACGGTGTATAATTGTTAATGCAATGACACTTTCTATAAAAAGATTTTTTTGGAAGGAGTCTGCAGTGTCAGGTCCTTGTAACTGTCAAAGGTCACGGTTCTTGAGTGTTAAGCAAAAACCCAGCAAGTGCAACATGTAGAGAAATTTTGCCTATGTGGACCATGGGCCAGTTATGACTTATATAACATTTAATAGACAGACAATACACGATGAAAAACGTACTGCCTATTCACATAAAATTTGTCCTGCTTAAATTTTTTTTTTTCATCAGTCGCTTGAGGTTTTTTTTTATTATTTTCTCAAAACTGTACTTGTGACTCACTGGCTTTTTGCTTAACACTTAAGTGCTACACCATGTAATAAAATATATAGAATATATATGTGTATATATAGTATACATACACTGTGTGCACAATTATTAGGCAAGTTGTATTTTTGAGGATTAATTGTTATTGTACAGCTATACAGAGCTCTTGGTCAATCCAAAATGTTAACAAACCCACAAACCTAAACATTTAAGTAGTAAAAGTGAAGTTTTGACTTTCTTAAGAGAATATCTATATGTACACTATTACGTAACTATTAGTGTGCACAATTATTATGCAACTAAATGAAAAACAAAGATTTTCCCATCTCAAATTTAAAAAAAAAAACTCAGTGACCAATATTGCCCCCCCTTCTTTTCGATAACAGTCACAAGCCTTCCATTCACGGAGTCAGTCAGTTTCTTTATCTGGTCAGAATCAACTTTTTGT
>JAOUQZ010000017.1:7878069-7893042 GCA_028564935.1 Neosilurus hyrtlii
ACAGCAAGAAGGTCCTCGGTTAAAGGCTCGGACTCAATGAGGGTGTTTCTGTGTGGAGTTTGTATGTTCTCCCTGAGCTTGCGTGGGTTTCCTCCGGGTACTCCGGTTTCCTTCCATAGTCCAAAGATATGCACATTGGGCTACGTGGGCACTCCAAATTGCCCCTAGGTGTAAGTATGACTGTGAATGGTTGTGTATAAGTTGGCCATGCAATGGTCTGGTGAGCTGCTCATGGTGTACCCCACCTTCACCCAGAGCCGGCTGAGATAGGCTCCAGCCTCCCCGCACCCCTTGTAGGATTACGCGGTTCAGTAAATGAATGAAATAGTAATAATTTGGAAAACAAGTATATAGCTACTGCTAATGCTAATGCTCATTCTGTCTGCCGTATAAAATAATATTCAATTGTAAAGTAATTAATTGAGCTGATTATTATTATTATTACTATTATTATTATTTTAATTCTAGATACAAAGCTTGGGGGTTTTATGACTGGAAGCTGGCGTGATGTGTGAATGATGAGTGAAGAGACGTCAGTTGCTGGCTTAGGTGCAGTTATTAGGTGTGGATCTGGCAACAACAGAAGAGACAGTAACCCAAGGCAGAGCTGAGGGAATGGTGTAGGAGGGAGGGAAGGAGGGAAGAAGAGGAGAAGAAATCGAGGGTGAGCGGGAGGAAGAGAGAGGTGAGGAGCACGAATAAGAAGGGGGGGATATTTTTACCCTCCGCGTTGAAAGCCGAGTCTGGCCCCAGGCTGGCGGAGAGAGAGAAGGGGGTGGGGGTGCGAGAGTGCTGGGCCAAACATCGGATAATCCACCAAAGGCCCTCAGGTGTGTGTGTGTGTGAAGGAGAGAATGAATAGGCAAGAGATAAATAGTCTGATAAAGATGAGGGCCTGTAATTACTAAAGTATATGTAAGTGTTACGATTTTGTAAGAAATTCAGGGATAAACATATGGCTTTAGCATGCATCTGCCTGTTCTTCTGTATTATATGCATACATACAGAAGCGCATGCACCTGCATGCAAGGCTGCATGATGACATTTTGTTTTGTGCCTTGCCTCGTGTAAGCTGAGAAGGTATGTTTTGACTAGGCCAGAGAGTGCATGTAAATGCATTCACAGTTTTCTTTGTGAGTTCATGTGTCTGTTTCAGTATCTACAGAGAATCCTGACACCACCGCAGCATGATTAGAAGTCTAGATCTACATGCTACGCCAAGTTTGTATCACCGCACATCTCTCGCTCAGTTGCTTCACTCATTAAAGACTGCACCTGATGCTTCAGTTTCTGTACTCTTACCAGGCGTGGCAGGGTGAAAGATCTCAGATAGGAGCAGCAGCTGGGTCTGATGGAATATCCCCGCCCACACATTTATGACCACAGGAATTAATCAGGAGAAAAAAACATATTGATCTATTGTCAATATGAAAATGTAAATCCTCTTCCCCTAATCAAAAATTGAACATAAGCACCAGCAAAAATTAATGTACACTGCCTAGCCAAAAAAAGTCGCCTACACGAATATGTTGTACCGCCTTCAGCCTTGCTTCTAGCATGTAATCGCCATGCCATTGTTTCAAAAATCTAAAGCAACATAGCATTTATTTCCTTACAGTGTTGGGTTCTTTTTTTCACTGACTTCTTGAATTGATGAGGGAAAAATTTAACCACTTCATAAAGTCTTCTCCAACACATCCCAAAAACTTTCAGTAGGGTTAGGGTCAGGACGCTGGAGTGCCAATACTTATGTGAAAATGATTCCTCATGCTCCCTGAACCACTCTTTCATTATTCGAGACCTCATTTATATATGCATACTTCCAGGGAAGAAAAAGTCCATTGATGTGAACCTGCTCATTCAGTACATTCAGTTCATCAGCTGATTTCATTTTAGTGCTGATTTCATTAATGTTGCTGAGCCTCGACCTGACCGACTGGAGCCGACCGACTGAAGCAACAATGCCATGGAGATCACATGCTGTGATCAAGGTTAAATGCACTCCATGAAAATATTAGTGTGCGACTTTTTTTTTTGGCCGGGTGTGTATGTATGTACACTAAAAACCAAATATGGCCAAAACAATTCATATGATCTACTCATACCGTTAGAAGATCGCATACCTCAGCAGCCTACATACTGATCTGGTCAACTACACGTCAGGAGACACCTGAAGTGATGTTGTTATCCCTCTCCGTTGCCTGGCACAACGTAAATAGCGCAAGTGCCCTTGTAACTGCATGGTTTAATGTGGCTTTTATATATTTAATAAAGAATAATATTTCTTGCCGCTTGTTTACACATTTTCTATTCATATTCAGTTCCATCTCTAGAATGGAATGAAATATATACAATGTCTGGATACACACAAAGAAGCTTGTACATATAACCAATCACAGCAGCAATCTTATCAAAACCCACAGATACATAGCATTAGATCAGCAATGGCCAAAAGTCATACTAATTTGATCAGATACAGTAAACACTCCACACTACACAACGCCTTCATACTCATTATGCCACCATGGTAAGTACCTGGGAGAGTGATGAGCTCGCAAGTAGGACCTAAAAATATGACTGTGAGTAACGACAGCAGAGTCTAAAAGCAGACGCGCCATCGTCCTAAATCCTGGGTGTGGATGTGTCATGATAAATACAGTCATTCTACTTTAAGGGCCATGGTCCAAACAGCGAGACCTTTCCATGTAGGAGTATAGTGCATGACGTTAAATGGAGCATCGTAACATTATACCACGTCTACACACACTCTCCTCACCCAGACTCTGGGACGACTGCTTACTGTCTTCTTAAATTGATAATTATAATTGCACTGCTTTCAAACAGTTGCTCTATTACTCTCAAAGTTACATATACTCATACATGTGTGCTGTACGCAAACTAGAAGAACTTCAGATCAGCAAGAGGAAATGGAGGAAGTCATGCGTATAGAGCGTGGTGAACACCCCCACCCAACTCTGTGCTCTCAGCTTGAGCAGCTGACCTAATCTGAGAGGCAGGCGGTAAATCTGGCGCTCGGCTGCTGGGGGTATCAGCCTCGCTCTCACCTCCCAGTTGTGCCGTCTTGGCTGTCGGCATGGGCGCACATGCATGTGATTTGTGCTGCCCGAGAGAGATGGAGAACGAGGGAGGGAGAGAAAAAGAGAGAGAGAGTGCGAGAGAGAGAGAGAGAGAGAGAGAGAAGGGAAGGAAAGAAAAACTAATGAGAGTGAGCCAAAGGATAAAGAGACAGCTCAAACATGGATTCTCCCACAACTCAACAGAAGGAGGTAGAGAAATAGAAAAGAGAATTGGAATTGGAATTAGAATTATAAGGAAGATAATCATGTACAATCTAAAAGTCTGCCAGAAATTACATTAAGTCTAACCCTTTCACTTCTTGACACACACACACACACACACACACATTGTATGTGAAGCAAAAAAGTGGAAATTCAAAAGGAAAATAATTTTTCATTTATTTCATCGCATATTCTTCATTTTGTCCTGAGGATTTTCAAACCATATATAATTATTTGCTGAAGGTGAGGTGGATATTTCTAAATCATTCATGAGCTGGAATGTCGTAGGAACTATTCAGCAAAATCTACCAGGTCTGAAGCAGTATATACTACATGGGAACATAAGAAAAGCAAACCATAACAAGATTTTTCATTTCATTTTTCAAGCCTTATCGCAGGTTTGCAGTGTAATCTGCTTCAGTGAAACTGACAGTCTGTCACGGTCACTTAGATTAGGTGGCATCATCATCACGCTTCAAAATGGAAAAATAAACCATAAAAATCAAATTTTAGCTTGTTTTACTTATGTTTTGTCCAGTATACGCTAAAACATTTTTTGCAGAGGGCATTTTTCTTTTGTTTCATTAAAAAAAATGTTTTTTTTTTTCATTTTTGAATTAGCATGCTGAACAGATGACTTAACAGGGCTCGAAGCGAGGAGCTCACTGGACTTGCCCCTGTGATGGTTAAAATATGTAAACTTAAACTATTAAAAAATCGTATTTTAGTTTGCCTCTTGGTATGTTTCTGTGTAGTATATACTTAAATTTAAACCTAAATACAGTTCATCACATCTTCTGTAGCAGATTCTCTGTTGAGGTTTGTTGCAGTCAATCACGTGTGTTTATGTAAGTGATGTAGGTGAATTAAGAAAGGAAAGTATTTACATAGATGTTCAAAAAAAAATTCAGATAAGACTGATTAAGTGTGTGTCAGGAATGCATCAAGATTTGCTGTAGCACAAATAAAGCAATCGAGTTTACCAGTATTTGCAAATATGCAAATGACACTTAGGAAAACACAAATGTGGTAAATTAAGTACTATAGGACCCATTAAGTACTATATAAAAGTATTCATCGACAGTGGGGGAACCTGGCTTTGAATGAAACAGTGAATTATAGTAATGAACAACTGTGAGGTTACACTCGTCTGATAGCATCCTGGCTATTAAACGTTCTGTTTTAAACCAACACTAGGATGAAATCAGAATCTACAGAAATAAGATGTAAATTGCACCTTCATCAACGCCTACAGTGGACCATACCATTACTTAAGAGTGAACATTGCCTCAAGCTGGAAGCTAGTGTTTTGTAAAAAGCAAAACAGGCAAAACATTTCTATGAACTAGCTAGCTTTAACTTTCATTATTAAACTGAAAATATCCATCTGTCCACAACCACAAGGCTTTACAGTGCACAGACAGGCCTACATACATTCACCACTTTATCCTTGTGTCAAAGGTCGTGGGGAGGTTGGGGCCTAGGGTACACCCTGAACAACTCACCAATCCATCACAGGGCTAACATACACAACCATACCCAGTCACACTCACACCTATGGGCAGCTTGGAACAGCCAATGTGAAAAAATTGCATGCCTTTTGATTGTGGGAGGAAACCGGAGAAACACAAACAAGCACATGGAGAACATGCAATGTCCACATAGAAATGCCCCCGTCGAGCCTGGGATTCAAACCCATGACCTTCTTGATGTGAGTAAGATGTGCTAACCACATTGCCATCAGGCCGTCCCAGGCCTACAAACCATAAAAATCTAATTTTGGTGTGCTTTTTCTGCATATATTCCCATGTAGTATATACTAAAGTAGTTATGCGCCTTAACTTTTGTTGAATAATTGGTCATTTTCATCTCTGCAAAATGTTACACAATAATCAAATTCAGTTAAAATTTTAGTTAGCTTTATAATGTTTCCATTTCTACATAACCCCCTCAGCAGTCCCTCTCCTCGCATTTTCTGATGATATCCACCCTGCCTTTACCAAATAATTACCAATAACAATTACAGCGCAGTTCTAATTTTTTAAAAAAGAAATAGAATTGGTGAGATCTTCTGCAGTGATCCTGGGTGTTTTTTGTTTTGTTTTGTTTTTGTGAATTAAGTAGCTTTTAGTATTTAATATCTACCTTATTTACAAATGTTTTGGCCCCCCCTTTAACAACTATCCTAAACACAATGGTTCCTTCAGACTGTCCCACGGCTACTCCTCCTCTCCTCTGTCACTCCATCCCACCCACTCCCTCTCCTAATATGAGGTTAAACAGCTCTGATTACATTGCACCACCTCCTCGGTCATGCACAGTTATATACAAACACATGCACAGGTTTGCCTATGAGGTTCTTACCTTTGGGAGACACGCTTCGGGACTTCTTGCTGTCAGACGGGCACTCGCTGCTGCTGCTGGGGGAATAGGCTCTCTTCTTGCTTAGAACGTCATCTGGAAAAGAGAAGCAGAGCGGAGGAGTTCAGCCTCGAGCCTAGGGGAAAAGGAGCAAGGCTGCCTCGCTAGCTAGCACACCAGCTACCTGAGTACATGCTGGAACTGTGGGCGAGACGAGGAGCTGCCACGGCTCTGCCAGAGATGAGAGGGCCCTGTGCCAGCGCCGACGACAAATCTGTCTCTTACCAACGCGCGCAGAGATTCTGTTTCTCTTTCTGTCACTCACGCTCTCCTTCTGTCCCACACTCCCCCCCCCCTTCGTGCGCACTCTTCCTATGTCTCCCTCTCTTTCACCCTTGATCTCAACATCTCTCCTAAGTTTACCCAACCTAAACCTGGTCTAAAAGTAGTGCACAGACTAAAAAAAAACAAACAAGAGAGGAGAAAAAAAATCAGACATCAAAACACTCAGTGGAAAGCCAGTTTTTCAGACTCACTCTGTTTACAGTCCATATAAACCTCACATCTTGGGCTAATCTCTCTTTCTCCCCCCATCTCCCTTAACTTTCTCTGCTCTCTTTTTCTGTTTACGTCTTCTCTCCCTCTTCCTTTTTCTCTCTCACACCCTTTGTGTTGGAGTCCTGAGGCTGTCTGCTCGAGCCCTGCACAGCTCGTTGCTCATGTCTAGTGTACGATTACAGCACCCTCCTCCCCCAAGAGTGCATCTCAAATCAATATCCTGCTAATCACGCTGGCAGGGGCTGCTGAGAGCGTGGTGCTGCATGCACGCAGGAAGGAAGAGACCGTTTGTCATTGCACTTTCGTGCACTCCATCTCTCTCTCTATCTCCCTCTATCTATCTATCTATCTATCTATCACTCTGTCTCCTCAGCTCAAGCCACAGATACGTTTCCTTTCTTCCTCTTTTGGGTTTTCGTCGTCATGCGTTAATAATAGAAGTGTTGCAAAAAACTAGCCTCATCAGATCTAATGAAGCATCTCAGATGCAAGCTCTGCATCCATCTGGCAGTTCACACAAAAAAGCAGACTTAAATAAGACTAAATCTCTAAGTAACAAGCCATGGACACACTGGACATGTCTGTAATCCAAAGGCCACAGAGAGAAAGAGAGAGAGAGAAAGAGAGAGAGATAGCACTTCAACTATTGGTGCCAAGCACTCAGGTCACGTCTCTCTCTCTCTCTCTCTCTCTCTCTCTCTCTCTCTCTCTCTCTCTCTCTGTGTGTCTCTCTCAGCCTGATAAGACTGTATGAAAGAGGAATAAAAGGAAAGGGGAGAAAAGCAAGCCTGTGCATGAAAGGACATTTGGAGTGGAAGAGCAAGGTCTGGGAGGCGTTGTAAAGAGCGCGTTGCACTAATGATGGCGTTTGATGTCTTTCCGGAGATGCAAGGCGCCCTATCCTCTTCTAGAGAGCGAAGGCTTTTTAAGAGGACTCTCTTCTGCTCTTTAGTATCATCCCTCCCTCCCTTTATCCACCTTTCTGAATCTCCAGCAGTCCTTCCTCTTCCATCGCAGAGCACAACTAAACAGTTCGAATTTCATGGCAGTGCATCGCATGGCCTCTGCTATTGCTCGCAGTAGATCGATATTTTTATTTCAGTTTTACAAAACTGTGTCATCAAGTAGCGATGCTTAAAATGAACCCAACAAAAGAGCAAGCTCTGACTGAGTGGGTGCAAATGGGACGAGTGGGTGCAACAAGAGCAACTTTTAGCATATCAAGAAGGCCAGGCTTACAGAAACCAGTGTAGAGATGTTATTATGATGTTATTACCAAAGATTACTAGTCATTGGGTAAAAGGAGAAGACAACACTAGTTAAAGTATCTCATTCAAATTTCCAGATTAATTTCTTTCTGTGGACAAAACTTTATGCCGATAGCCTTTGTTTTAACAATTTTATCAGCAGTTATTTGAAAATTGAGTGACAGAACAATTATGCCTTTAAGGCCCAAGCTAACATGTACAAGTATAGGATTTTGATACGTTCATGCCGTTTATTGACAGATTTCTGTTGGAGGTGTCAAAAGGCTTAGATTAAAATCACTACCTGTGCAGTAGGAAACTTCAAGCACAAACAACTAAAATACTGAAAGAAATTATGCTTAAAGTCTTGACGACATCATTACTCTGAGATTCATTTGTCTAATAACCACCCATAAAATCAATAAAAAGCAGCTATCTCCCTAAGATTTTACACACAGAGATTTTAATATAGAATTTTGATTGCTCTCCTTCTCTGTCTAAACTCATAGCTCAGTCTTTCCTTTTGGGCTTAGCAGCGCTATCTACATCCCTGTCACTCCTCTCTTTATCAGAGCTCTTCTCTACCCAGACGGAGCCCTGTGCCTTCTCAATCTTACCGCTTGCCAACAAGGGCATTGCCCTGAGCTTGGAGCAGAGCCGTCCAATCTCATCCATATCCACCACTCATTGCATTCTTATGCAACATTTGGTACAGTATCTGTCCAACAAGCTAGACTCAAGGCTAATGTTTTAAAAATTATAGTGAAAATGTAAACTAAGTTTGAGTTCCCAGTTTTTTTACTTACTCAATCAGAAAACCTAATAATAAATTTTTATGTAATGTTGTCAAATTAAATTTTCTATAAAAGCAGCTGAAACAATAGTCACACACTCACTTATTTTCTAAACCTCCTAATCGTTCTACTAGGGTCACAGGGAGGCTGGAGGTATACACTGAACAGTTCGCCAGACCGTCACAGGGCCAACACACGCAGACATTTACATCCTCAACTAGGGGAAATTTGGTAAAGCCAATTAGCCTAATGTGCATGTATTTCAACTTTGGGATGAAACTGGAGTAACGGGATGAACAGGATGAAACCCACTCAAGCACAGGAAGATCATGTAAACCCCACACAGAAACGCTTAAGCCCAGGATTCAAACCCAGGACCTTTTTGTTGTGAGGAGACAGTGCAAGTCAATGAGCTTACGGTGCATGTTTTCAGATTGTGGGAGGAAATCAGAGAAACCCACACAAGCTCAGAGAGAATATGCAAATATTACACAAAAACGCCCTCGCCGAGCCTGGAACTCAAACCCAGCACCTTCTTGCTGTGAGTCAGATGTGCTAACCATTAATTCAGATTGCATTCTAATACACTACCGTTTCCATAGGAACAACTTGTTTACAGGGACTTGAATGTTCCACATAATACTAATGAAAAATTGCTTATAAACTACGATTTTACAAAGAAATATTATTTAACGTTTACGGAAGGAGTCTCCAGAGAAAGAACTTCAATAATGGAAACAATAATGGAAAAATAAACTTGTTTTAATTCACTAGTGCATTTGTGAGTTACCTAGCAAGCCTCTACTTATCCAGCTAACCTGCTTAGCTAGTCTCTAGAGTAGACACCAACCCATCCCACAACACCACCAAGCTCTTTCACCTATGGTAGGTAAGGTAAAGTCTGTTGGGATTTTTACACCCAAGCCTACTGGCTCATCAGGCCTACTGGCTTATCCCGGCTTTCCTTAGTGTGAAGCAATTAGGAGTTCAACTCCTCCTGGATGGGACGCTAGTCCATCGCAGGTTACCATCCCAGTATTTTTTACTAGTACCCATTTATACTGCTGGGTGGACAGAGGTACACTTGTGGTTAAGACCTGACCTAGGCTTCTAAGCACAGTGGTCAAACAGGGATTCGAACCCACAACCTCTCGATCATAAGCCCAGCACCCTCACCACTACACCACCTGCCACTGTTTTATTGAAATCTATCATAAATCACTGTGTAAGGCTACACCACATCACTCTTTATAATGGAAAAATATACTTGTTTTAATTTACTAGCACCTTTTTGAGTTATCTAGCTAGCCTCTGGTAATCCAGTTGACCTGCTTAGTTCGTGTCTAGAGGAAACACCAACCCATCCCACAACACCACCAAGCCCTTTCACCTATAAGTGGCACAGTCAACTCGATAGAGTACAAAAACAGGGCTCAGTCATTTGAATTTTCTTATAATGTTTGGATATATTTTTCAATAATTCACTTAGGAGTATGATAGTTCAATATCAAAAAGCAAAGCAGCAAAAGTTCTCCTGTACAGAAAGTGTCTAAATTAGTACACGTGATTATTTGCATATTTTTTAGCTGCTGCACTTTTTCTGCCACATGACAAAACAGTTTGCCCTCTTTTTTTGTTATCTAGTAGAGTTCTCTATTAACCCTTTCATGCACAAATGATTATTAAGAACATAAATACATATATATATATATATATATATATATATAACTGCAAATTTAAATATATAAATTTAGTATGTAAGTGATGTTAGTCAAGTCAAGTCAGGTTTATTTGTATAGCATACAAACTGCCCAGCCAAAAAAAAGTTGCACATTCTAATATTTTCGTGGAGTGCATCTAGCCTTAATTATAGCATGTGATCTCCATGGCATTGTTGGTCAGGTCGAGGATCAACAACATTAATGTGGCAATAAAATGAAGTCAGCTGATGATCTAAATGTACAGAATGAGCAGGTTATCACATCAATGGACTTTTCTTTCCTGATGGTACAGATATAAAATGGGGACTCAAATAATGAAAGAGTGGTTCAGGATGAGGAATCATTTTCACATATGTATCGGCACCCCAGAGTCCTGACTTTAACCTTATTCTTAACCCAAGTCAAGACGTTGATGAGAAATGAACCCAACACTGGATGGAAATAAATGTTATGTTGTTTATGTTTGTTGAAAGAATGGCATGATGATTACATACTGTAAGCAAGGCTAAAGGCGGAACAACAACATATTCATGTGTACAACTTTTTTTTTTTTTTTTGGCCGGGCGGTGCATAATACAATATACAGTTTTCCTCCAAGACTTTTTTCCCAACTCATGCAGAGAGAATCAATGATGCTCTGCTAATATCAACAAATTTCCAGCTAAGGTTTGTTTTTAGCATCATGGTTAGAATTCAGCTTGTTTAGTGCAGAATGTTCCCAATCCTTCCTCCGTCCTTAATAATTATACCTGTGATACATGTATACTTGTTAGCTTTCTGATGGAGAAGATTGTAGCATTAGAGGTTCGCGTCCAGACTAGAAAGAGTAAATGAGAATTTCCACAAGAAGGTCCAGGATTCGAGCTCTGTGTGGAGCTCTCCCCATTCTTGTGTGGGCTTCCTCCGGGTGCTCTGGTTTCCTCCAAGAGTCCAAAGACATGAACATTATGCTAACTGGATATTCTCGATTGCCCCTAGGTGTGAATATGAGAGTGATTGGTTGTGTGCTGGTCTGTGATGGTCTGCAAAGCTGTTCAGGGTATACCCTGCCATCGCTGGGAGTCGGCTGGGATGGGCTTCAGCCCCCCCGGGATCTTAATAAAGGATAAAGTGCCTCAGAAAATGACATTTATTGAATTGAGTACGAACATTATACACATAAATGTTGAATGAATTTGAAATCAATCACACACCATCAGTATATATATGCAAACTGGTAATTTATTACTTATTAGATCAGTATATTGACCATTATGACAAATTAGTGGGTATATCTACCCTGGTGCCAAAAGTAAAAATAAACACTTATAGAAAAATTTAACTAGTGCCAAAGACACCACAGAGATAGAAGCTTGGCTGGCTTTAAGATGGGCCGAAGCCAAAGGTTAAAGCAGAGTAGCATGCCCATGGCACCAAGACAAGACAGGCGGAGGAAGCCTGGCTCCAAAGCACGCTCTCTCTGCTTTTAACACTTGAACCTCGTTCACATAATGCACTCAACAAAGGAATAGAGTGGAGGGTCGGCATGCAGGGGAAGAGGACCTTATTCTGTACGGAGACTTGGAGGCGGGTAGCAGCACTGACTTGCACACTGCTTCTTCTGTTCCTCCGAGAAAAATGTACTTTGCTACTCAGTGCAAACTCTCCCACTGCCTCTCTTCCTCTTTCCCCCAATATTTTAACTGTGGGTTTTCTTTTATACAAAGGACTTTGACATGCTACATAATCACTGTTACAGTTTCAAAACATATCATTCGTTTCCAGTCCACACAGTCAATATAAGGAAAATAAGATGCCAAAAATAGGCCAGCCTGAATTCCTCATGGTAGCAATGCCACTTCCTACCAGCGTTTAATATACTGTAATTAGATATGTCCATTTCTTTATATCAGCCCTAATACAACATCCAATATATATAGCATACTACAGCTTGATCTGTCGACTGACGAGAAGCACTCTTACTACAGTCTGTAGTCAATCTGCTCAAGCAAACTATGTGGGGAATTTTTTATTTTTTATTTATTTTTTTTGCTTGACTGTCGGAAAGGAATTGTATCTTTGCATAGCCTTCCAAAGGATACAGATATCAGATAGCAGTTGCTGAAGGTTTTTCCCCCAATGTGTCTGAGAATTTCAGTCAGAGCTTACCAGTTGGTTCAGCACTGTTTTGGAAATGAGGTAACGATAAAGTTTTAGAATGAACCTGCTGATGGATGGGTGAGTTGCAACTGCACTTATACCTGAAAACAAGTGATTATTAATCACTTTTATGCATGAATAGCGACCAGCGACATTTTCTATTTGAGAGTGCCCTCTGCAGGGGGAGAGGCATAAGGTAGGACCAGCAGGTAACAGTCATCAGTTTCACCTGTGTGGAATTACTGGCACCTATATATGCATGTTCTTTTATGTGCTTACAGAGAGAATCCGATAACCAGACAGAGAAAGTTGTGAGCAGTCACAGAGTAAAAAATAAAAGGCAACTGAAAAGTGCCCGGTTTGAACGAAAGTCTGTCTCACAGACTTAGTATCCTGAACCTGAGATTTGCCACAGTCTGCATTTTATTTGCTAACACAACATGATAATATAATACTCTTAGAATGCAAAAAGCAGAACATAGGATGACCTACTAAATCTGTAATCCATAGTATTCAGACTTTCACATTCCCTACAGCATCCCATTATTCTGCTGGAGTATCTGAATAACTGAAGGGAAAGAATTCCCCCATGAAAAATACCAAAGTAAAGCCAGTTATACAAATGTATAATTTTTTTTGCAGTTGTAACCAATTTTCTTTATTGCATCCCAATACAAGAAGCCTAATTTACCTTATTATTGTTAACTACAAGCTGACGTAAAATTACCCTTGTTAGCCAGTTCAATAAACATCTGGGTCAACAATAGGTAAGATGTGAGTGAAGTTTTGTCCTTACCGTCCCAATCACATGCTCATATATCATACTACAGGGAAAGCAGCCCCGCATTTGGATGCAGCCGTATGCACGCCGTGTTTTTTCCCTGCTCCCTTTACACCTGATTCAACTAATCAGCCCTACTATATAGCTGCGACACACAGACACACACATACAGTATACACACACACACAAATATATATATATATATATATATATATATATATATAGAGAGAGAGAGAGAGAGAGAGAGAGAGAGAGAGAGAGAGAGAGTGTGCATGTCTGCCTTATGGCGAGAAGGTCCTTGGTTCTAGTCCCATGCTCGTGGTTTCCTTTGGGTACTCCGGTTTCCTCCCACAGTCCAAAGACATGCGCATTAGACATTACTGCCTGTTCCGAATTGCCCGTAGGTGTGTGTGCGAACAAAAATGTAAATTTTTTTACTATGGGAAGAGACATCCTGGGCTGTATCTCAAATACAAATTAAAAGCAGAAGACTGCGTAGGCCAACTCCTCCAAAACAAAACTAGTCAAAGTAAACTAAGCAGAAAAAAAATTGCAGCAGCAGTGGTACAGTAAGCCCCAAGATCATTCAGCCTGCAGAGAGGAAAGGAGAGAAGAGGAGAGGCTGGGGAGAGAGGGATTCAGTGCTGTCTGCCTGCTGCTGCCTGAGGGCCAGAGATCTAAAAGCAGAAAGCCTTTAAGACCAATTAAATGTTGCTTCTTAACACTGTGATGCTCAGATTTAGCACCAAACAGGGAGCACTAGCGCTGCCTTCTTCCAGAATCCCGCCAGCCGCGGCTCCTGTACCACTCCGCTCAAAGCCTATAGAAAATATAATAGTCTCTGTTTTTCTCTCTGTGCTTGGGATAATCAGCCTTTCTTTACAGGCTCCATAGCCCAGTCTGTACTACTGCTCTTAAACACACACTTAAAAACAAAGTTTAAGCCCTCATTCAGTGAACAAAGCGTAGGAAAGTAAAAGGATGTGAGAAAAGGACAGAGACATAAAACAGAAAAAGAGATTTATTTGAGAAAGAGGCGGTTTGTTTTTTTCCCCTTTCCCCTTTTTGCCTTTCTCCTGCTCTGTCTCGCTGTGGTCACTGACAGGTCGGCAGGCCAGACTCCTTAATTCCCTTTCCTTATTCCCTTAATCTGTCATCTTTATCAGGCAGGGGAAGTGGCGGGTGGTGCGGCGAAGCCACGGCCTCCAATCAATCTCCACATTACATCTGACAGAATGGTGCTAATAACTTATTGATCCCCCTGTTTGTGGGCCTCGGCCAGGGCTTGAAAGGCTACCATTGATTGGTTGCAGGGGGGGTAGAGAGCTGCGTGGCTCTTTCGCTAGCCCAGAAGATGCAACACCACCTCCCTTGAATGCCGCTCACCCGCTGAGAGCCTCAGGGGAGGAGAGACAGAAAAAGCAAGAAAGAGAGAAAGAGAGAGTCAGAGAGAGAGAGAGAGAGAGAGAGAAAGAGAGCACATAACAGGGAAAGAGGAAAAAAACATAGTATATCAGGATGGACACGGGGTGGGGGTGGGGGGGGGTGGCATGGTTCCTCGAGATAAGACAAAAACATGAAAAATATATTTCGAAAGCAGACCCCAGTATGATCAATGGGGAAATACAAAAGCTAACACTAATAGATCATTAATTTTTGTTAATAAATAATTTGGGTCTCTTCTTTCACACAATCTTACCCAGCACTTGCTTTTGGAGGAAAAAAACAAACAAAAAAAAGTAGACACCTTATATGCCTATTACAGATGCACAGGTTTGACTGCAAAGCCACGTTTAGGAGTCTACACAGGGAGCCAGACGATCTACTGGCGCCCCTGCCCTCCCCCTCACTTGTACCTCCTCTCCCTCCTCCCACTCACTGGGTCGGCCGGAGGGATAGAAGAAGAGGAGGAGGAAGAGAGAGAGAGCGCCGCCAAAGCTCCGTCGCTGGCTGAATGGGACTGACGCCTAGGTTGGCTCTCCTGTCTGACCCTCAGATTTAATTAACAGCCCTCTCCGTGGCGGCGGCCAACCGACCCCCCCCCCCCCCCCCCCCCCCCCCCCCCCCCCCCCC
>JAOUQZ010000017.1:7896397-7935417 GCA_028564935.1 Neosilurus hyrtlii
CACACACACACACACACACACACACACACACACACACACACACACACACACACACACACACACATATATATATATCTATATATATATATATATATATATGTATATAGACACACAAATATATACACACGGGCAGCCGTGGCCTAATGGTCAGAAAAGCGGCTTTGGGACCAAAAGGTTGTTGGCTCGATTCCCGAACCAGCAGGAAAAAATGTGCGGCGGTGGGGGAGTGAGCTGCACCTTCCGTTCCAACACATTCATGGCTGAAGTGCCCTTGAGCAAGGCACCTAACTCCCAACTGCTCTCTGGGCACCCCAATGTGTGTGGCAGCCCACTGCTATGAGTGTGTGTGTGTGTGTGCGTGTGTGTGTGTGTGTGTGTGTGTGTGTGTGTGTGTGTGTGTGTGTGTGTGTGTGCTCACATTGGATGGGATAAATGCATAGGTAATAGTTTCCCTTGTGGGATTAATACAGTATAAAAAAAAAAAGAAAATATGTATGTGTAAGTCTAAAAGTAGAAGTTAGTAATATCTATATAAACAGATACAGAAAATGAACGCCTGGGCATCCTCAGATCCTATTAGCAGGAAAATATCAACATTTGTAGCACAAGCCTTACCACCTGTGTGGCTACAGAATTTACTTTTTAACACTAACAGACCTGGAACCAATCTTTGTGTCTCAGAAGTATAACATCTATTAAAAGCTAAGAAGAACAGAATTTTTGTATCATCTGGCAGTCATATGCATTTTTCTGGATCTATGAATCGTAACTGTTCATCATCACCCCAGTGGTCTGGTTTGCCCTCATCTGACCCTTGATATAACCCAGAGACAAAGGCACAGGAGGATGTACATTTTTCCTTCAACAAATCAAGATTCATCTCTATATATCCACCTCCAGCCCCCACCTAATATAAGTAAATGTTGAGTTTTATCAAGACAGAAGGTATGATGATGGTAAAATTGTAAATATTTTAATATTATTTCCCATTCTTATTTATCAGTGTGACTTGAAATTGTTTTGTTTTCTTGATTCAGCTTTTTAGTTTTTTAGTTTTGCGAGCACTTTGTTAGCGAACCTGTATATCATAGATACATGGAAATGTGTCACGATGTGACATTTTTTGCCATATTGCCCTCTTCTATTTGTTCTTCTATTTATGAATTTGTTTATATGAAGAGAAAAGAATAGAAATAGCAATCAAAATAAAAAAGCTGAAAAACCACCCAGTTTCAGATGCTTTAACATATTAGTTTTGTAGTTCAGTCATGAAGAAACAGGATTTAAACACAGCAGAGTGGTTGTTTAACAATGTGAAGAGATAATGAGGGGACAGCATTAAGTAATGGTCTAAAGATGGACACAATGGGATGAGTAATGAGCTTACACTGCACAATTAAGAAAATTTGCATTCTGATATTCGAGAGGCTTCATCATTACAAACAAAAAAAAAGGGTTCAACCTTCTCGCTAGAGAGACAAAGATAGCACAAGATGGAGCTCATCGAATGTGGAGCTGAAGGTGTGTCTTACCTGAGTGTGTCGAGGTCAGGCTGATGTCAGAGCAGGACTGGCCCTCAGGCATGCCGTGCTGTCGGGTGTGATGGAGGTTGGTGATGATGGTTGAGAGGTCACTGTCACGACTACTGTGAAAGATAAAGAGAAAGAGAAAGTGGGAATCAGGCAGTAAGTAGCGGTGGGGATTTCTAATCTCACACATAACAAAGCAACACTTCAGTAAGAAACTAACCACAACAACACCGAGAAATGACTCACAGCATGCACAGCACTAAAAGGAAGTCTAAACATCTTACATTACAGCTATATTTTCAATTATTCCAAAGTCTCAACATGCCATAAGATAGATGATCAACCCACCCAGCTTGAAGTAATGCATGAAGTAACGTTTACATGGAACTCGACATACCTTCATGAACAGCAGCAACATACAAAGTTACAAAACGCTATCACAACAATCCCGCAGCCAACACCCACAGACGCATTATGAACACTTACACCACAGACGCACAAAACCTTAGAGCTGGTCTTACAGAGCGCTGAGGTTATCCGTAACAGACTTCCTCTCCTCTCGTCAAGCAGAACCCTGTCCCTGCCGCTGGCCCATTGTCTTTTGGATTTAAAGTGTATAATAGGCAATGACAGGTTCCTGTACCGAGCAATTTCGACTCCCATCTTGTCTCATCTTCAGTCCTAAGATGTTCTAATAAACACATTCAGGGCTCCTAAGCAGTTTAGGAGCTTAAATGAAGTGATTATGGTTTTTAGCATCACCCCTCTGAAATGAATTAAGACACACAGACAGTGAGCCGGGATAAACCATCAGAGGTAGCTGTCATTGCACAAAGGCAAACCGATAAGACTTGAACAGAAGTCGGAGTGGGCTCAAGGGGTGTAAACATCTGCTGAACACGGCTTTTAGGAATTGTTAGACAAGCCACCATACGACTTTACACCTGTCTGATAACCCCCTGGAAAATCGGGATTTTAAGCTGGCATGGCTTCTCATACTAATCAGTTCTTCATCATAAAGCATCATGTATATGAGGGTTGGTATCAAATTTTTTACTAACTTTTTACTAATCGGCAACATTACACATTCATGTCGAACAAACACCAATCATGCCAAGAACTCCTCTTAAAGTTTTGTACAAGTGTATATCATTTACAGAACAGATTTACATCATTTCTTTTTAATCACTTATGAAGATTTCAAATAATTACATTTGGATAGTAGCGGTTTCCTGCTCCATTTCATCCCCTTACAGAGTAATAGACTCGTTTTTAATCAGTTAAATTCCCTCTCTCACTCATCGCTCATTTACCGAGCCGCATCACAGGGCCAACACACACAACCATTCAAAGTCACATGTTCACAGCTAAATGGCCTAATGTGCATGTTTCTGGACTGTGGGAGGAAACTAGAGTACCTGGAGGAAACTCATGCGAGCATATGGAGAACATGCAAACTCCTCACAGGAAACCTCTCATGCAAACGCCAGAGCCTGGGACTCCTTCTGCTGTGTGGCAGACGTGGTGCCACATGCCACTCCAATTAAATTCTATTCCGCAAACAATTTTAATTTAGATTAAAACCAAAAATTTTTAATTTAAGATTAAAAATCTCAAGACTTTTAAAAACTAAATCAGGAAGCTGGTGGCCCTCAGGAAGGGCTGGGCAGTATATCAGTCAATTACTGTATCGTGATATGAGCACTTAGATCATCAGCTAACTGAATATCATGAGTACTGCGATTTCATAGAATTGTCTATTATCCTCGAGAAACAAACAGTTTTTCGCTGCAGTGTTTATTCCTCAGAGGAATACATTAATGAAGAGTCTGTTTATTGTAACATGATGGGTAGAACTGTTTGAAGAAAATAAGCTGCAAGGGTGCAAGCTGCAGGGGGCATGGTTGCCCCCTCGCTCCTCTGCATCTGTATATTTCAAATAATTGGCTTGAGCAGTCGTATTCTTTTTCCTCTGAACATTTTAATATAAATAAATATTGTTATCATGAAAATCTTCGAAAATAATATAACAATATAATTTTTAGGTCGTATCGCCCAGCACGGATAGGAAAGTAAAGCCCTTTTTCTGATTTCTGAGACTTTTTTGTGTTAATCAACAAATTTTTTCTAATGATTGATAGACTCGTTGTAGTAGCTAAGGCAAAGACAGACCTTTTTTTGTTCGATACACTATAGACATTCATCCTCACAGCCGTCCGACACCCCCCACCACTACCACCACCACCACCACCACCCGTGTCCTCTTCCTTAACCCAGCGCATTATGAACTCCACTTGAGCCACTAATGAACCTATGGACAAGGCTAGAGGAAGTATGTCATGAGCGTATTTCAAAGCAATCTGATTAGAACTCTGATCTCCTTATGTAGTATAACAATGTGGAATAGCCGATTAGAATTTAGCCAGCCATCAGATTCACATCTCTCAGCGCCTGCCAGGCTGAGGCCCACGCTCACGATTTGGGAGGTCTCGGCAGCGATTTTAACGACCTGTCGCCAGCTACAGCCGCTCGTCTCACCACCATTTTGCCATAGCAGACCAGTGGCCCCGCTGATTGTGGCAGCTGAAATGCTAGTTTTACAGTGCTCAGATTACAGGCTGCTCTCCGGTAATGTCAGCCTGTCACGCTTTCAGCACGGCTACAGACAGTGTGCCACAGGCGAAAGGAATTTCTTCTCATTCACCAAGCTGGCCTGACAATTCACTTGTCCCTCAGCTTGAGCTCAAAACATCGGTTTACTGGTCATATCTGCCACTGCCAGTTTCCCACACCGATCTGAGTGTAAATGGAAATTCCATTAGTATAAAGCAAACTATAGTTCTTTTTTTAACTAGAAATGCATGAATATTTGGGAACAATAACATTGATGACATCTCAAATGCAGTACTGTTCATTGAAAATGAAAAATACTATTGTTCAAGGGGATTTCAGAAAATAAAGTTCCAGTTATCCCTGAGCTAAAATTTAATTGTTTTTATATATTTAATTTAGCACTTTTTAAAAATAAATTTTTTTTTTTCTTTTGAAAATATTCATTCATTTTCTAAACCGCTTAATCCTAATTAGGGTCGTGGGGACGCTGCTGCCCATCTCAGCCAACTCTGGGCAAGGCTTGCCAGGCCATCCCAGGGTCAGCGCTCACTCTCATACTAAGGGGTAATTTGGAACAGCCAATTAGCCAACTGTGCATGTTTTTGGACTGTGGGAGAAAACCGGAGTACCTGGAGGAAACCCACACAAGCACTGGGAGAACATGCAATCTTCACACAGAAACACCTGAGACTGGGAATCGGACACAGGCCTTCTTGCTGTGAGGCAGACCTGCACAGCACCACCATGCCGTCTTTGTGAAAATATAAAGTATTAAATTATTACAGTATTAAAATATTCTCGTATAGTATAAATTCATTAATTTATTCAATCATCTATTCATTTACCAAACCGCTTAATCCTATTAGGGTCACTGGGAGGCTGGAGCCTATCTCAGCCGATATTGGGCGAAGGTGTGAAACACCCTGAACAGCTTGCCAGACCATCGCAAAGGCGACACACATTCACATTCACATTCACACCCACACGTAGGGGCAATTTAGAACAGCCATTTAGCCCAATGTGCATGTCTTTGGACTGTGAGAGGAAACCAAAGTACTCAGAGAAAACCACAGCAAGCACAGGGGAAAACATGTAAACTCATAAACTAGAACACCCTGAGCCCAGGACTCGAACCCTGGACCTTCTTGCTGTGGAATATACATGCTAACCACAACACTGCCATGCTGCCCCTAGTATAAATTCATTCATTCCATAAGTTTGCAACTCTAATTATCTGCTGTTCAAATATTAACTAAGTTGTTTTCTTGAAACAGTTTTTTTTTTTACTTTGTAAGTTGAACTTTTGAAAGCTGTTTTTTAAGCTGATGACATTCTGCCTGGTAAATGATGGATGCATACATTTAACCTTAATATAAAAGGGCTACTGAGCACACAAGTTTCCACATCCCACACACCCCTCCCACCATCACCAGCGGCGCATTAATCCACAAAAAATGTGTGCAGCAGCCCTTGCCCTGGCCATTCACGCAACTTATTATCCTTAAGCCAAGGTTCTGCTCTAAGCTCACTAAGCAAGGACGTTGTTAGCGAAGTAATTAGCACGCTTTTTCCCAGGCGGCCCCAGCAAGCATAGAGCTGCTAATGAGGCCTTCCCTGTCCACCAGCCAAGGTCATAATCTGTGTCAGGGCTCATGCTAACACCCAACCGCCTGAGTCAGCTATCCCAAACATACGCTCCGGAACAGACAGCTCCGCTAAGGACATCAGTCTGTAATTATCACACACCGGAGACGATCTACCTAATCTCCCATTAAACCACTCAGTACCTTTCATCCCTATAGCCAACACATCGTCCCAAATATAACGATCAGAATGGATGCTTATTTCTTTGCAGTTTTGTGTGGGGGTCTGTGTCAAGGCAACCTATTAATAGTCATTATGGTTAAAATATCAATGGAGAACAAAATGCAGCCCTGTGTAATTATATATAATTATTATTAATAATACTGTTTTTCTTAAAAAACACCAAAAAAAACAGTGTGTTACTCCCCACTGGCGCAACAGAAACCCCTTTGCCTTAGCTGGGAGACACAAGTCATAATCCTAATGATGCTACAGCTATCTATCACCGAGAGCCAAAATCAGCTGCATTCTATTTATAGAAGAGGTGGTATTTTATTTTCCGTATTCGGCAGATGCCCTTATAGAGAACCTCGTACATTTTTGTATAATTTATACAACTGAGCATTCGAGGGTTAAGGGACTTGCTCAACGGGGCAGCGTGATGGTACTGGATCTTCAACCCAAAACCATTTGATCAGTAACCCAGAGCCTTAACCAATGAGCCACCACTGCCCTGACCATCACTCTTGGACATTCGCCAATCATGTACAAGTAAGCGCTTGTTAGTATGGGGGAGGGTGGATACACTATATACGTAATATTCACTTTCTGATGTGAGTCTGAAATGTATGTGCAGCTTTACAACCCGCTGTTTGATCCTGAAATTACTACTGTGTGTATGGAGTTTCACACATTGTCCATGCCCAAGTCCCCAAAAACATACATGTAAATGATTAGGTAATAGAAATGGATCAGCATTGCACCCAGAGTGTCTTCAAGCCCAGTGTTTCCAAAGTAAGCTCTGCAGCGGCCGCACCCAAGATCCAGGATAAAGTGCCCATTGAAGAAGAATAAGTGATTAATTCAAAATAAAATACAAGGAAATAATCTCTAGTAAGTAGCTGGACAATGAGGGCAGTGGGATGTCTTTCACCAGATAGAGTAAAAGTAATGACGCAAACATCCAGTCTGCCTCACCACCCACCTGTATCCTATATCCGAACTAACGTGATGAGAGGGTACCATATTTAGATGCAATTCTCTCTAAAACGCACCATATTTGTGGGTTCGTCCAAGGTGCAGAGAAAAACAACCTGAAGGCATCCGTGATGATCAAATCACTGAAAAAAAAAAAAAAACGAATCACCACAGAAAGCAGGCAAAAGCACCCTCAGTGCCAAAAAGCTATGGCTTCAGTACTCATGCAGCTGCAAGCACTGCCAGCTGGGTTTCACGTGTGCCGGATGGTGACGTGAAGCTTTGAAGCTGGATGAGAGCTGCACACCACCTGGGCACAAGTTTGCTTGGCTCAACCAATTCCTGAGACTCAAACACTGCTGGCACATGGAGGAAAGAATGCCTGCAAAAGCAAATAATAGGTTTGCAGGGAAGAAGTGCAGGAAGAGAGACAGACAGCTCTTTTCTAAACCCAGATAGCAGAGAAGACAGAAGAGCCGGCGCTTTATTCAAAGGTCACTGTGAGACAGCGAGCAGAGGGCACATCCTGATGCCCACCCTGACACCGTTAATGAAAACACAACGGAGACAGCCTCACCATCAAACTCACACCAGTGCCCGCTTGCCACCTGCTGCCTCCTAACAAACCGGAATAAAAGACTAGGAGTACAGCTAATGCAGACAGTCTCACAACAAAACAACGCAGCCCATGTGTTCATGTGGCACAGCCATTACCAGTGCACAACCTGCTATTTATTATTCAACTTAAAACGTTAGGTCTGGCGAGGGTCACAAACTGAAATACTGCATCTATTTCCTTTTCCTGTCTTTTTAAAGACTCTTTATTATTCCGGTCACATCTAGACAGGACAGCAGCCTTCAACACACGACTCAAAGAAAGTAGTATATATACAGAAAGGGGTACATAAAGTGCTGCATGGCTCATCCTTTAAAGATTTTTTTTGTTATTTCTGCCATATGAAAACCAATGGAAGGTTATTATGCAGGCAATGCCTTAAAAAATACAGTTTCTCCATGATGAATATTAAAATACATATAGTATATCAAAAGACAATGTACTGTACAGACTGTCAGAATACTAATAATATTCAAATAGAAAAGTTTACCATTAGTGGGTGACATCAGTGATACCTATTTGAGTTGAAGCAAAAGGGAATTAAAGTATTATCTACCATGTTAATAAGCATCGCGCAGAAATGATATATATATATGAGTCTCATCACTTTTCCACTGGAATAGGTGTTCTAGTCCCTGTAACCTTCTCCATCTCACAGCAAGCAAAATTTATAACAAACATATAACAATGATACATGGCGACTGATTGGGAGCCATATTGCTAATGCTAATGCTACACATAAAATAATCAACTAAGATTTTATATCTTGCACATTTCTGTTGTAAGAGATTAATTCTCTGATCTGTTTATGAAGAAACTGCCTCTGAATAGCAAAATATATTCTCACGAATTCTATAACAACAATACCTCAAAGTAGAAATAAAAAAAGTTTGAATTGCTCCAGTTGTTGAAATCTTCCATTTAACGTAAACTTTCATGTATGATTTTAAAATAGTCTGGCTATTAAACAGGTGAAATATTACTATCTAACATCAGCATCGGCATCCTGTTAGTAAAAAAAAATGTTTTTGAGGATTCCAGATCACTGCCATAGAAAAAAAGATCCAAAAAGAGAGTCTTATTCTCCATAAAATATATTTCATATAAAATATAATACATAGACATGAACCAGTGTAGGGAAATGAAATTAATGATTTTTTTTAAAGCCTATATAGTGTCAGTGTACTACACGGTGAATACTATACCCTCATAGATACATATATTCCCTGTTTGTTTAAGGATAAAAGGGTTTGTGCACTGGTAGTTTTTATAACCAGTAAATGACTGCAGTGCATAGATCCGTGGACACGAGAGTCCTGTTCACTGTAGAAGAACCATGCCCACTAATTATGGCTCTAAGAGGAAGATCTTTCCAGGAATCCTACAGCGCTGTTCCCTCTTCCCAGCAGTGTACTGTTTGAAATCGCATGTGGAAATGCCTTAACACAACAAAACTGAATAAATGGTTGCATCAGCGGTGGTCAGTTTTTAGACACATCATTTCTCCAAGAAAAAGCCTGCTGTAGGACGTTCGCAAAAGACACTCTGATTAAAGAACCGTCCATCTGCAGCTTGACGAAATAGACATCAATATTTTGTGTTTTTTAATTAAAGAAGTTTACATAAATGATTTTTGGACTGCAGTTTTTTATTTGTTTACTTGTCATGGACAAAAAAAAAAAACCCAAACAAACAAAAAAAATTATTACACATCACAGTAAAATAACACAAACGTCTTGTCCGCATACAGGATTTCTAGCCAAAGCTAATTTGCAATCCCTGTCCACGGTTAGGCTTATCTAAAAGGGTGCCTTTGCAAGAGAAGCTACCTTCAACAAAATACAGAATAACACAATAACGCAAACCTTCTACAAGGCTTACGCAAAGCTCAATAAGCTTTATACATACCACTGAACAGACGCTGTACACTTGGTTGGTCCCCTAGCTTCTCCAGGTCTATCCTGGTTAGCTAATGGCATATGGCTTCTTGAAATGCTAACCGCAGGTAGCCCACAGCATTTCCGCATAAGTACAATGCCGGAGAGGCCATTGTAAAAGCAGTACATATGTCGAGATAGGGGCAGCAGAGGGTTGTTTAATTTCCTTTACTGCCCCTGTATTCCTCAATGGGAGGGTCTATTAGGATGGATTCAACCTCCCTCCTCCCATGACGTCTCTCTAATCCACTTACCCCATAAGTGCTAAAAAACCATCCTGAAATTCAAACATAAATATTACAGACCAGAGAATCAGCCACAAGTGACTGTGATACTGGCCTTATAAAGGAACATGAAGTGTGTGACGGAGGAGCTGTTTTTAGAAGCTTCTAGACAGATATACTTACCTTATATAATCCATGGTGGTTAGTCAGTAATAACCCAGACAACCAGTCAGCACTTCTCAATCAGCCATAGTGTTGACAATGTGACAGAGTGCACAGGGAGGCTTCAGGAAAAATCTGACCACAACTAGGATGTTACTGCAAGTAACCCGGATACTGCTGTCAAACTGGTTTCAATAAACTTGCATTTACTTTCTGTTCATTCACATTAAGTTCATATTTATCTATTAAGATACAAATCCGGTTTCAGTGCTTCATCGGCTTCTTGCCATGTTTCAGGATTGTGTCTCCACCCATGAAATAGCACAGGATTAAGTATTGAGTATCATCAGAGTTCCGATATATTATTCAAAACCTGCCATGTCTTAGCAATACCGCTTTTAGCCTGATGGCTAATCACTTGCTAGCATTGAACTGGTTAAATCGCACAGTGTACACTACGAGACTTTCAAAATCTCAGAATGTCTGTGCTGCTCACAAGTAATTATATACAAGACCTTCATACTACGAGATCTTTCTCCTGGAGAGATCTCAGAAGAGAACTGATTGCGAAACTTTCTTGAAATAGAAATCAAAGAGATCCTTAAATATAAAAGCTCCATCTGCACCATTTTACATTGGAAACAAAAGTAAAGAGAAATGTTTGATGGAAGTATTGAGTTGAGCAACTCTGTTCTACAAAAAGAAGTGGAGGTCTTATCATGATTGTTTTAATTTTTGCTGCTCTTAGTACTATATACTAAATAATTGATCATTACGTAAAAATATAACGCTTACAATTTTACAAAATTATAAGGGCAATAGTAGGGCAGATGACCTACAGATGTATCTGGTCTACCCTTGGACTCACATTGGTTGTTGCTCGTCAGTGTTCTTGGTACTTGTTGAAGAAATGCTCACCCTACAAAATTCCTCAGCACCTGTACAACTGTTCGTCACTGGGGCAGTTAGCAACTTGTCACCAAAATTCAACTTGGACAGTGAAGTTAGGGTTGCAATCATATACTGTGCCCTTGGCATTAAAGATTATAAGGTCCTGAGGGTTTCCAAATGGCAAAACAATTGTTTGCCAAGTGATCATCCAATGATCATGAGTTTTAATTCCTATAATGCCACAGCTGTCCATGGCTGCTGGGAACCAAAAGAAAATTGCATTGGTCGTGCTGTCAGGCTCTGAGGGATGGCATACCCTGTCTCCTTTATCAAGCACAGTGACATCAACCACTTATGCAATCATGCAGAAGTGGGTAGATAGCATTTTCCTCTGAGTGTGTTACACTGCTCCCGATTCATGTTTACATGAGCAGGAGTTGGAAACGATGTGGTCAGTTAGCTTCATTTGCCTCGGAGGATTGCTAGCCATCATGTGATAGCAGAAGGATGCCTGATAGGTCGGAACTGGCCATACAAACAAATTAGAGGGAAACATTCCACCAAAAAGATGGCAAGGTGCTTAAGAAGACACCAAATTGGCACTTGAAACATCTTAACTAAAAATTCTGTTTCAGAATATTTCCATTGTTACCAGGTCAATAGATTAACGTGGTAAGCAGAGAGAAAGTATGGACACTTTAGACCATATAGTTGGACTGTTTTACTCCAGATGCACGAATAAGATTCCATCCAACACATGTCACCCAACACATCTACCACAATAACCCCAATTGCTTGTTGATAGGGCGTAAATACACTCACATATAAAACCAATTCTCCATTTTTCACCCATTGACTAAATTCAATTTGTTAAGCCCCTTCACAACTCACTTACCCAGCCCCTGCTCAATGGAAATCAGATTGCATAGATTGAACATCCCATTATCTGTTTGGGTCAGATCCCTGTCTAAGTGAAGTGGGGATAAGGCGAAAGAAGCCCGGACAAAACAGACGGAGAGACAAGGCTCCTCACAGTCCGCCGCCGTTAACTGGGTAAAAGCCCTCTATATTCGTCATAAGTGTTCTTTAAATTCATTAGCATCTTTAGGCGCTGGCGGAAGAAGCGCCGTGGGGGGGTGGAATCGCTTTAACAAGGTTAGACGGATCCTGTAATGCGTTACTGTTCAAGCGCTGTCCTCATCGTCGCAGACAGAATGTAGGCTGGAGTTCACTTACATGGTGAGATATCGCAAAGGAGTGACAGGAAAAACTACTAAAAGCTACATGCAGAGAATACATGTATAATGTTTCGCGCATATAAACAAGCATGTTTGAGATATGATCTGTGCAATAAACTGATCATGATCATTACCATCCATTATTCTCATACGAGTTTTCGCCTAAGCGTTTGAAACCATTTACATTGGATTTCATTTTTGAGGAGCCTAGTTTATTCTTTATCGTAGCTTTGCTGGGAGGAAAATGTCCCTATGAACCCTGTGTAGGCTGTATATCCACATATGCTATGACCCCTATATGCCAAAACAGCTCTGATAAAGAACACTTTACATTGTGCAAAGACTGCATCCTTTACAATAGGAAATCAAAACCATTGGACAAAATCCAGTGTGATTGTGTGCCTTTCAACAAACTTTGTTAAAATCGAGAAGAGCATTCTTCATTCCTTAACCTTTATCATTACAAAAGAGATGGCTTTTCCAAATACAGAAAAACACCTACACTGCAACTGCTATCTAACCGGTTACTGATACTTTGTTTCAAACACTGACAATACAAAACACAGAGCATCGTAGACAGGGTACAGGCTGGTATATGTGGGCTAGCAGGTTTAAGTCAGTGTTTTTCAAAGATAAAATCATTTGTTCATTTTTGGCATCAGCAACAGTCTACAGTATGAGTATTTGTGGAACCAGCACCACCAATGGTCATAAAATGTACAGCATGTTATGAAAAAGCAACGCCGCGTCTGATTTCTTTCTAGCCCAGGCTGTAGTCTATCTAGACTATCAGTGACAGTCATGTCAAATGAATACACTATGGAAAATATATACACTAGGCTGAGGCTTACAAAAACTGAGCAGTTGAAGATTTGAAGAACATCACCTGGGTTTGTTCCAGTCTTCAACATTCCAGTTTCAGTGAACCTGTGCTCAGTGTAGCCACAGATTACTGTTATTGGCTGGCCAACCTGATGTAGTCTTCTGCTGCTGAAGTCCACCTGCCTCAAAGTGGGACTTCCTGTCAGCCCTAACGAATAAAAATCTTCTGACTACTGAAAACTGTTCATCACAGAATGTTTCTTTCACCCGATATTATGTAAAATCTGCACCATCATCAAAAATCTATCGAGTGAAAATCCCAGGAGATCAGCAGCTTTCATGATTCTCATTTATTTCTACTGCTGCTAAATAATTGGCTGATTGAATAATTGCATGAATAATCATGTTCACAGGTGTATACATCAGTAAAACAGTCCTGATCTAGTAGTGCTAGCTTCAGCAGGATTGCTCCATTAATAAAACTGAAAACGGTATTCAATATTAGATGATGAGTACAAGGCCAGACTTTGTAGCACATCCTTTAAGTTACAAAATCAGGTACTTCCACTGAAGTATAGTTGCTGGTCGCAGACTCTGCGATGGCTGACATCTGCTGGCTAATCATCAGCTGTAATATGTTTAGGCAGAAATCTGAAATCGGCAAAAAAAAAAAAACAAAACCTAGAGCATTTTAGTCATGGCTCTTACCCTATCACAGGTCTGTGTGTGCTATAATAGGCTCCCTTGAGCTCTTGTGTCTGGAAGCATGAGTTTAAAAAAACTACTAGTGGAAATTTAATGAGCACATTTTTCTTACCTTTCCTCTCCTAATTAGAGCTATGGAAATACTACATGACAAATACTATAGATCAATTTGTTAATCTTACGCATTTTATGTTATGTGGTAAACTCAGGTTCTTTGTACTCATATGGGTAGTTAAATCAAATTTTTGTTTAGTATTAAAGAATATCGACAAGGACGTTTATAAAAATAACAGTGAAAAAGTCCAAAAATGCACCAAAACACAGTAATAGAACATTCATAAGTCATATATAAGTCGTGTCTTTGTTACCTCACAGCAAGCGCTTACTATTTTCATTTCATTTTTCCAAAGATGAAAGTGGTAACACGATGACCCAGAAGAGTCATCAATCTAAAACCCAGTCTGTCAGTTTTAACTTGCTTTTAAAATGTCGTGCGTTCTGGACAGCTGTCTCGCTGCTACACGCATATCATCTCCTACTCACACACGAGGTGAGAAGTCCATGTCTTTATTTCTGTGTGTGGTCTGCGGGCTCGCGTCCATACCTATTTTAAGTCCAAACATGTCAGAGTGTGTGTGTGTGTGTGTGTGTGTGTGTGTGTGTGTGTGTGTGTGTGTGTGTGTGTGTGCGTGCATGTGTGCGTGTGAACATAGCTCTATGTGAATGCATCTGTAAAGATAAGCTGTGGGTGTGTGTCACTGTGTATATGTGACAGTACAGATCTAACAATGCTCAGATATCTCTATAGTAATCACCATAAGATAGATGTCAGGTTTGATGAGCATGTTACCCAAGTGCACAGAATCTCACCTCTTTCTCATCGTAGTGTAATGGAGCTCTTCTTCTTGCTTAATGTCAGCATGGTCTGTGCTGCTTCTTTCGCCACCCTCGCTCTCGTCACTGCTGAAGACGGAGGCCAGCTCCTTCTTGGGTACGCGACTTGGCGGCAGAGGGATGGTGCGCTTCTCAGCCAGACGCCCACGGTTCTGCATGAGCACACAGGAGACACACATACACACTGAGACACTGAGGACAGGCCCATGAATCCGCTGCATTCCCACACTGAAATGAGTTCAGCCAAAAGCCAAAAAGCAGATGAACCGGTATGGGAAAGCACCATGTACCTTGTTTACTATTCAAAAAGCAGCCGATTCTAATTTTGTCCTCATGCCACACACTTCATAATAATCACAACAAGTAAATGTATGTGACATGAATATCTCTATCCAAATATGTGTGCATGGTCGATTGTAATCAACTACGTCATTCACCAGCTGTTCTCACTGCTCAGTCGATGCAATATCAGACAGCTTCTCAATCACCCAGTCAAATCAAATTCAAAGTCAGTGTTTGTAACATGTAACCAAACTAGACATTACTTTAACAGAGTGGTGAGTCAGGCGGCTTTAAAAAGACGGCGAAGTCTGTGACTGTGAGTCATGTCTTGATTAAGAATCGTCTCAGCCTTACAAATCGGATTAAAATAATAGTACGTAATCCATTAAGGTTAGCATCACTTCTTGCAGATATGCCCTTGAGTATCCAGGGGACTTTGCCTGGCTAATTTGTGAACAAGACCCAAAATAGGCACTGCATTGCCAGTGGTGTTTTTGTTGGAGGCAAACAGAAATTATACAGCGACAACCCATTTCTGGTTAATTATCTAAGCACTACAAAAACTGAAACACATTTAATGTAACACTTTACACCGGATCTCTATGCATTCACAATTATAATGGCAAACTATTCTCCTTATCCTGTTTAGAATTATTAAGAAGGTAGACATACATAGTGGTCAACAATCACTTGTGCATAAGATAACATCATGTTAAACCATACAGGCAACTTCTGTCAAAGAGACTAGCTTAATCTTTCAGTATGTTTTTTGTTTGATGTAGAAACAGAGATATATAACATAATATAATATAAAATGATCTCATGTTTGTTTTTTTTGTTAGGACAGTAGATGCACATATTCGAATATTTTTACCTTTCGTGTGAGTGACACGGAAGGTAGTGTGATGTGCCGATTTTCGTTCCGCAGGAAATTGTGCGTGTGTTTGTCTGTCCGCAGTCCACAAGTGCGCACTCTGTCCTAGTAAGTAATTACCCTTTGTGTGAGCTATATATTGTTCATGTTATTATTAATAGGCATTTGAGAGCTTATGGAAAATATACTGAAGTGAAACTGGTGGGGGGAACACACGCGTTCACTGACCTTTTGCGTGGTATAGGTATTCAGTCACACGCATGCTCTGTCTAACTTGGAGACAAAGTTGAACTTCTAATTATTTAATTAGATCTCAGCATTAGACCTGTTGGAAAGTTCCTATCCATATAAATGTAATGACTATCGTAATTGAGAGCTTATGTAAATTGTACAATAGTATAGTAATATTACGATAGTCATTAACATGCGTGTGTCCAAGTACCTATAACACGCAAAAGGTCAGTGAATGCGTGTGTACGCTCTACCAGTTATTTACATTTTTTTAACAAACTGTAGATTCAGATCTGCATGGACAAGGTGGAATTAGATGAGTCAAACAAAGTGGAGATAAGCAAATAATAGGACAGTGATGCACAGAGGAGTTGGAGTAAAAAATTACTTTTAATAAGGTAAACCTTCATCAAGGTTCCACGTTTCCTCACACAGTCCCAAGACATGCACATTAGGTTGACTGGCTGTTCCAAATTGCCCCTTGGTGTAAGTGTGAATGGTTGTATGTGCGTTGGCGCTGTGATAGTCTGACAAGCTGTTCAGAGTGTACCCCGCCTACGCCCAGTCGAGTTAAGACGGGGCAGGTGAAGTACAACTATGATAGTTATCTAGGTGGTGCACTCGCTTAAAAGTTGCAAATGTGTAAAACAACTGCATGAAATAAAAAAAAAAAGTAAAGAAAAGAAATCTATACAGAGTGAGAAACAGTTCATCATCAATAAAGAGGACACGTGAAAGATAACTGATCTAGTTTAGTTGTGGAGGTGCGGTCAGAGAGCGAGATGTGATACTGACTCCATGTCTTGCTCTGTCCCTTTCATACATCTAACGAGATGGAGGGGATAAAGGAGAATCGCTCTGGGGGTTAGTGTGACCTTTACAGTGACCCTTACTGAGTCGCTGTCTTCTCTTGTGTGAAGGAATGGCGAGAGGGGGGTGAGAAAAAGTATGAAAAGCATGTCTGGGGCTGTAATGTAGGGATGGATGTGTCTTTGAAATTTTCACCTGGAAAGGCTGTGCACGGGACTGTGTGTGTGCGTGTGTGTGTGTGTGTGTGTGTGTGTGTGTGTGTGTGTGTGTGTGTGTGTGTGTGTGTGACTGCATGTGAGCACGCCTGTGTCTCAGTTCTGTCAAACTCCAGTTAGCCCTGCAGCAATCCCTACTTCCACATGCGGGTCAGCATACACACACACACACACACACACACACACACACACACGTCATCCCACAAGGACAGCAGTGTGAGTGGCAGGCTGGGGCAGGGGGTGGGGGAGACTAGCCAAGAGGCAAACAGGTGCAGGCCCTCTGGATTCTCTCAAGTGGCATACGTTAAAAGGAGAAAAAAAGAGAAAGATGAAAACATCTTAGAGGATGAGCAGACTGTGCATAGTTCCATACAATATTTGTGTGTGTGTGTGTGTGTGTGTGTGTGTGTGTGTGTGTGTGTGTGTGTGTGTGTGTGTGTGTTTTCTTCATTTTTGGACATTGGCTCTGTTGTTGGAGACTGCCATGTAAAGTTGGTGCAACATTCTGAACAAAGAAGGCCGGCTATTTTTCCTCATTAAAAGAATCATCAGGAAACACAAACTTAAGTTTCAGTTTCTGAGTCGGGTGGGCGTACAGACGAGCTGGGCGTCTGAGAGCTAAAGAAAGTCACAGGAATACACCAATTTAGCAGGAAGACTACAGAGGCACTAAAGATGTCTTCCTGTCCCCATTATGCCCCCATTCTGTAATCCCCCAACCCAACAACTGCTCTTGTCCTGCACCTAGACATTGTGGTAAGCCCCTGCTCAGCCCACAGGTCCTGTTCAGCACATTAAACACTGTTTCCGACACACTGTTGTTCTGGCAACACTTCTGTGTAACGCATGGTGTTCCAAAACAAAAACATGAAAATGCTGGGCTTGAGAACCCACTGGGTTGTACACCCACATAAACACGCCTATCCACCAACACACAAACACACACACTTGCGGTCAGGACATTCTAAAGTATGGAAAATGTATTGAGGTAAAATTTCCTATAAGTAGCATTTCTGTGGTGTCCTCCTGAACTTCAGCTGAAGATCTACCTTGAAGTGAGGAGAGCTCTATTTACACTCTTCATCAAGAAACACACACACACACACACACACACACACACACACACACACACACACACTCATTACACACACACACACACACACACTCTGGTTATTTTGTGGCTCCCCTCGGCTCAAAATAATATATCTACAGACAAACATAACAGACACCAGAAGAAGGCTGGAGAGAGCAGATTTGCTTGAAAAAAAAACAACAACATCATGGCCGAGTTCATTAGTGCTTGTTAGTTAGTGTCCTGTTAGTTAAAACCCTAACCGGCATAAAAATACATTTTACACTTGTTAACCACCAGAAATCTTTGACTGAAAAATAAATGCCACCAATTCAATATTTACAACCATTGATTGGCTGAAAAAAATTCTAGGCTTCTCTGTCTTAAACACACATCGAATCTTCTTTCTAACACACATATAGCTGAGTAAAGTGTTTAAATTAATAACTTTTTATTTTTCAGAGTGACAAAGTACTTTTAAATAAGGAGGTTTCTCTTCAGCTGTTCGGAATTTTTCGCTCAGACTAAAAAATGAGGATATTATGTAAAAGCCAGGAGATGTTATTTCCCAAAAGGTGCGCTGCTATGTCACTGAGGGACTGTGTGTGCTTTCTCTCTGTCACACACAAACTCTTGCTCTTCTCCTCTTCCACATGAACACACACACACACACACACACACACACACACACATCGCGGAAGCAGCCCGTGACATTCCTGCAGCTGCGGCGCGCTTGCATGTGGCCCTCCCTTCCTCCCCCATTGCTCTCCCTGGGGGAAGAATGCCTAATGAGTCACGCGTCTGTCTGCCGTAACCTCCACTTGTGTATGTGTGTATGTGTGTGGGTGTGTGTGCGTGTGAGCCGTAACGGCGCTGTGTGTGAGTGTGGAGGCGGAATGGCGGGCAGACTTGGCGCGAGCTTTTTTTTGGGGGGGGGGTGTCGACGGAGAGATGGAGGGAAGAGAGGAAGGGAGGAGGACTGTGAAGGGATGGCGGCAGTTACTGCACCTACTTTCAACCACTGGAACATTGAAAGAGATGGAAAGAGAGAGAGAGAGAGAGAGAGGAGGGCAAAAGAAGAAGAAAACTTGCTCAGCCTGTGGGAACCCGCCTTTAATTCGTGTCCAACAACAAATCCACTTTTACTGTTTTCCATTAAGGCCATGTGACACTCACAAGGACTCATTACATACGTCACATATTACTCAATACCTAGCTGCAACACATCCGTTTGTTGTATTGTTGTGTTATATAAACACAGACAGGACTTTTCCATGGGTTACGTTATACCACTGCTTCAACAATACACGCAAATATTAACACAAATCTTCTCATTTTTTCCTTAAGCGAAACAATTATATGATATACTGGAGTGTCAGAGCTGGATCCAGTTTACTGAATGACAAGAGAGCATGTAGGAGAGTAAACTTCCTTGGCCTGTCTCAGTCCAGTGGAGCGCTTCCCCACAGTGGGACGTCAGCGGCAGCGCAGCCATGCATGCCAACCGCTCTCTGACTGTTTGGATAGACCCACCAAGACAACCATTGGACAGCGTTATGGACAAGTAACGACTCCACTACGGTCCTCAGAAAGTAAACCAAGAGGAGGCCGGAGAGAAACGCGACTGAAAAGAACTTTCAATTAAAATGATGCAATAATTCTACTTGCAGCATAAATCAAACACATGCCAAAATGTAGTCCAATACATAACACAAACATAACACAAACATAACACAAACATAACACAAACACAACACAAAATGTGAACATAACACAAAATACACAATGCAGGCCAGGAAGGTAATGTTAGCATGCTAATAATCATAACTAACGCTATACCTCTGCTGGTATAGCTCTAAATCAATCAAGTTTATTATTTCTGTTTATTGTTTCTTGGTTATTTATGTTATAAAGATTAATCTGTTGTTATATTTTACTCCCTCGTGTAGCAAGAGTTTAAAATATTAGCATCACTGACTGCTAGCTAGCATTCACCTTAGTACCCAGTTAAAGTAAGTGTTAGATAATGCTTTACTGCTGCTATAGCTCTAAACCAATCAATTTTACTTTTGTTTCTTGGTCATTTATGTCATATACATTAATCTGCTTTTATATTTTTCTTATGTCGCATGAGCTTAAGATATTAGCATCACTGACTGCTAGCTAGCATTCGCCTTAGTACCTAGTTAAAGTAAGTACTAGGTAATTTACTTTACTACTGCTGGTGTAGCTCTAAATCAATCAATTTTACTATTTCTTTCATTTTTTTTTTTTTGTTGGTCACTCCTGTCATAAACATTAATCTGCTGTTATATTAGCATCTGTCACTGCTAGCTACCATTCACCTAGCAGTCAGCTCAGTAGCTAGCAAAAAAGGAGGAATAAATAACCTGACAATCATGAGAAATCTTTTCAACATTTATTAAATAAGAAACGCTTAGGAAACAAGGTCGTTCAGGTATTGCTAGCTGCCCGTTTCCTGCCTGACCATTCAGACAAGTGTTTCACAACCAGGGTGGACTTTTTGGGTTCAAAGTAGCTCAAAAATAAAACTCCTAGTTTTTGTGGTTTCTTGTTACCAGTCAACACCTTAAGAGACTCGAATATTCTGTGTGAAGTATCAGAGCTACAGGTCTAATGGTGTCTAAATTACACTGGGTGAAAATATAACAGGTACAAAGAGTCTCTAGAATAAGTACATCTGCTTGTAGTGTATCAGAATAAGGCACACAAAAATTAAATTGCAGCTTTAAATTGGATTTGTTACTCAAGAGATTAAATAAATGCTCCATAACAACTTTTTGGTATACACAAATATCATTATGGTTAATATAATGCACTGAAACCCAGTTTTTACTTAAATTTTTTTTTTTTTTTACCGCTTTTACAGCATATCTTCTTTAAACAATAATATTTACAAAATATCAAGGCTTATACACTTGAAAAATACACAGATGACAGACACTATACATTTCTGTTTAACTGTATGTCTGTAAATGCTTTCCGGAGAGGACATTTTTTGACACATGACCTGCCAGCACCACTTGTAAAGAATTCACATCATTAAGAATAAAAGCTCCCTAAATTATACTCATTATCTGAGCAGGTTTCATGCAACATTAGTAACAACAGCATCAGTGACAATCATTGTGGTTTTCTGGAGAAGACATTTTTGACGGACATTCTTATCAAGCTGATGTGGAACTCTGTACAGAAGGTATTTCACATCCAATCCCAATTATATTTTTCAGCAAGCTAAACAGTACTATGCTACTTTAGAAAAAGCATTTAAAATCTGAAAGAAGCACTTTTGTCCTCCACATGTAATGTCTACGTTCCGGAGAAGACATTTTTGACAGACAAAGGATTCAGCAAAGCCACTTAAATTATAAATAGAGCTTACAAGCAGCAGAACATCTTCCTAGATTGTATGAAAATACCCCTCCAAAAGTAAAAGTTAGTGATTACGAGTGCAATTCAGAATTTTATCAGGTAAAAGCTACTATTTTTATTACCGTGGAGAGAGCTGAATTCTGTACTTAGTCAGAATTTGAGCAATATTTTCCTCTGATAACACTGTTTATCGGAATTAAGAAAAGATTTTGCTAGTGTTACTGGGACTACTCTTCCTCTATACAACAATAAACAACAGACAGTTATGAAGTATGCAAGTGCCTATTTAAAGGGGTTCCTTGTATAATGTTAAAAAGACAACCCTGACCATGAAACAGCCCAGAGCAAAACACCAGACTTTACATTTTAAACAAAGAAACCTTTTACTTTAAGCTTTAAAAATCTCTAGTTGGGAGAACTGGCTGGCCGTACATCAATTTTGATAGTGCTAAGCATGAAATCTGATAAAGTTTTAAGCACAACATTCACACATGCTCAAACACATAGACAAATACACTCATCCATCTGTAGGTTCCCCCACTTTTGCCCCATATCTGTGCATCTCCAGGAGTTTACTTTCACACTGATTCCATAACGCTTGGCTGCTTGTTAGCATGAAGTCACAGAACAGCTGTCATTACATTGTATGGTACTGAAAGCAAAATGCCAAATGAGATGAGCAGGTAGAGCCGCTGTTGACGTCTTTGGAGGTTTTTCTGGCGTGTTGAGAGCCGCATTAATTCACTAACGTAACAGACCGCAGGGCAGACTCACTCACTCCCGGGCCTGAGGAGGGATTCTGTCGTTGCCATAGCAGCATTGCCGCAGCTCCATGTGGGGGATACAAACACACACAAACATAAGTGGGACTTGCACACACACACAAACACACAGACACGCGCACGAACGTGTGCGAATATACATGCACACATTTTCTCTAACCCCCTGCAGTGAGGGAACTGTTGTGGGACAGAGTGGCGTCAGCCGCCATTCCTGTCTGTGCATAGCCCTGCGGCCCTGCTCTGTTAAATGAAACTTGCACTGCCAATATAAAGAGATCACCTGACTATTACCATGTTCTCTATATTTCTAAACCAAGACTGCCTCATTAGAGTGCACTTATTGGGCTTTCCATGCATTTAGTCACCCCATGACTACTAATATGCGGAGGTGATGTGGCAAAAGTATTCTATTACAATGCTAGATACTAGATATGGGTGACTTTTCCTGACGCATACTGTGCAAATAGTTATTATATATTTAGCCTTGCAAATTTTGTTGGATTAAACAAAAAGCACACAATAACTTACGATATGATTTTTAGTCCATTTTAGTTTTCGGAGGAAAACATTTCCAAGAGTTGAGATCAGCGGTCGCCGTTGAGTGATTTAGTGGGTTTGTGACAAAAGACAGCAAACAGTAACATTAATTATAATAAATAAATAATTAACTTTAAAAAAATAATCTCAGAATATAACTAGGATGGAACGGTAGCTTATTGGCTTGCTTATATCTCTCACAGCCAGAAGATCCTGTGTCGAGTTTGGATGTTCTCGCTGTGCTTGCGTGGGCTTCTTCCGGCTACTCCGGTTTCCTCCCACAGCCCGGAGACATGCAAATTAGGCTAATGGGCAGTTCCAAATCGCCCCTTAGTGTAAGTTTGCAGATGACTGAGGGTGAGTGTGATTCTATGTCTCTCTAAACTCTAAAAGTCCTCAACCAAGGAGAAGCAAAGCATGATGTGTAATTCACAGCACAGCTACAAATACTGTAGTAGAGATTACGAAACATGTTAAAGCACAGAAATCGAACCATTATGGGCGTAATCTCACTTTGAAGTTTGTGCGACCCCGTTTTCTTCACTAGCCTAACACTTATCTTTAATCACAGATTTATCGTTAGAGGAACATTACTGTATCATCTGACACGGTGAATGTTGCTGTGTGTTATCGAATTCTGTCATCCCGTATAGTGTGATGGTAAAGATACTGCTGAAATCACACAGTGTAAAGCTGCCATAACAATCAATTCGGGCTTTTTTATCCATAATACTCAAAGAAAAGTGATATTGATATCATATTGGCATACCGGCCTGCCCAAACCACTCATTATATTACAGCCGTTATACCTCAGTATAAGTGCATGTAAAGTACTGTAATGACAGCTCTAGGGCAGTTACGATGCTGCTTGCAGACATCTGAAATTGTTTATAGAGTTGTTTCTGTGTAACGTTTTGTATTGTATTGTTATGTAATGCATTCGCCATAATAATCCTACTCAGTGTGTAATAGATTTCTTCCCGCTGTTCCTGCACAGGAAGTCTATGTGTTATAGCTAGCAGTGCTCTAAAGATCAAATCATACCTCTGTAATAGATTCTTGTTAATGACGGCTTACAGACAGATCATTTGCCACATGAACAGCTGTGAGGTTCCATAAGCATGACATAGAAATTCTTCTTCTATAACTTCTTTACTAGCACTTGAATGGTTTGAATGTTTGATGTTATGAGATACAATAACATCCTTTCCATTCCCAGACATGGGAAATCTTACAATAAGTCCCATGAGCAAACTCAAAAACATCCTCAACGGATATGTGTTAAGCAATCCACTTTTCACCGGTTCTAAATGGTCAGCCGCCACTAAGATCATCTACATAAAATCATTAATAAATTAATGCCGATTTTAGAGGAAATGATGCAGCAACTCCTAAACTGACCCCTTACACCAGTCAGCCATATCCCCGACCTCCTGCATGGCAACCTTTTCCAACCCAGGATGGAGTGGAGGGAGGGATGGGATGGGGGGGGTATGGGGGTGCTGATTCGAAGAGATATTTACGATCCGGAGGAGAGTGCAATTTCCTGCCGGCCTCCGCTAGTTCCGCTGAAAAAACAGAGCGGAGGAAGCACATTTCTCCTGGGAGACAACAGCCAGCGTGGCTTGTCAGCTTGAGCTCTTAAAGGAACCCATGCACTTTTCAGACCACCCTACAAACACAACACTGATAGCTACAAAGCTCTATATATGGATTAGGAAGGATTTAACCCGTAATACACCAATAATGATTGTGAGCAATCAGTAAATATAAATGACCTAGTATATCGATATCCTTTTTTTAGCATCTAATTTAGTTTAGTTTTATGTTGTAGTGTTATAAATGCTATAGGCTACTAAACTGTTACAGTGAGGTCACGTTGGGGAGTAAGTGTTTGTGTGATCAACGTGTTAGCTCAATGCTAATATACCAGATATAGACATATGCACATTTTTTCAGTATCAAACCCTTGCTTGTACACTGTCATCTTCTTACCAATGGGCTTACAGACAAACAAACATGGCAAGACATATTAAAGCCATCATTTTCTGTCCTTCATCAATGTCATTAGCAAGGTTAGTTTGGCCAGGTAACGCTGTTATGTAGCTTCTTCACGTCAGAAGGTCATCCTCTAATAGTATGGATATCTGTCTGGTTTGAGGTTCATTACGATCATTGTCACAAGATTAAAAAAAAAAATTTAAGTACAAATAAGTTTCATATAAAGAACGATTGTTCACAAATTTTCCCAAAACAATGCGTGTTAGCTCGCTGCATTAAGCCCTTTTCAAAGCAAGGAGACTTGAACGGTTCAACTTATTGGAAAAAAAATTATCTGAAAAATTTGTTCTGGATCACATTTAACACTTAACATCAGAATGAGGGCTTAAAGCATTAGCTGTGTGGCTGCTTGAAGGTTAATGATTGTGAGGACGCAAAAGAAACTATTTGAAAGTGTGAGGTGGTGACTGATGTGAGTATGTTCCTGTTATTTATTGTATTCCTTTAGATATGTGTGAATGCTTGTGTTAAATGCAGTTAAGGGTGAGATTAATAGTATGTGTGTGCGTGCGTGTGTGTGTGTGTGTGTGTGTGTGTGTGTGTGAGAGAGAGAGAGAGAGAGAGAGAATGTGTGTGCGCAAAGGGCCTATGTCTTGTTATCTCACAGACAGTGTGAGACAGCGTGTGTGTGTGTGTGTGTGTGTGTGTGTGTGTGTGTGTGTGTGTGTGTGTGTGTGTTTTCAGTAACAATCAAGGCAGGCTCGGCAGCCTGTCCTTTGCGTCCACACCTCTCCCTCTCACAAACCAGCGTCATGCTTACGGGAAGAAGGAGTGGTGAGGGGAAAACAAGAGTTCTTATAGGCCTTCCGCATCTCCGCAGCAAACACCGCGGCTAGCAAAGCAGCTTCTCACATAACCTTTGTGAAGTGTGCTTGAAAACACTTCGCATTTGATTGACTGACTCATAATAAAGAAGTGTACTCTTAGTCTGTCTATGTATGTATCTATATATCTATCAATCCATCTATCTATCCATGTAACTATACAAACTATTGTGTCTAACACATTCTTAAGTAATAATGTACTTTAGCTTGCAACAAAAATCAATCCATACATGATGTACTATAATTTGAATGGCCTGTGGAAATACCGAGTTTATGAATATGCAAATCAGGCCAAAGTGTACCCGTAGAGTCGTGTGAAGTCACGTGACCTCAACAGGAAAACTCACCCTAGTCTAAAACTAGCCTAAAGTTTGATTAGAGCTAGAATAAAATAAGAGGTGTCAAAGACAGAGAATCTTATTACACAGTGGGGGTTATTTCCAGAACAGTCTTTATCTCTATCTAACAGACCTGCCCAGTAGTTTAAGTCTATTGATTTGAGAATTATTTGTGTAATGGTGCATAGCAACATCACACTTTCCTCCTAACACATACAATAATCAGACTGCAACCAGACAAACGCAATTATCACACAGACTCCTTAGCGCCTCATCCAAAACCACCATCTACAAGCCAAGGATACTTTTAGATCATATCCAATCTCCACTGGTGTTTATCGCCAGTTCTGGTTAAGACGCGCATCACGAGTTTGCCTGCATCAGACACCTCCAGCTTATCTATACTCCCTCTGCCTTGCGTGCTGCACACCCAGTAATCACCCGTAGCCATGCTCAGTGGCTCAGTAAGCCTCTTACACCCTTCCTTACAGATTAACCGTTAGAGGCGGCGACAGATGTGCTCGCTTCAGATAAACAACAACAACAACAAAAACCCAGCACCTGTGTGGACAGATTCCGCTGCCCTCCAAGCAGTCACATCCACACCCCCATGCACGAGGACACACCCACACCTCCATACATATGCAAAGACAGACACACTCTTATACATGCACAGTTTTGTATAAAGCCATAAAGGGAAGTGGCGTTTTAAAGGTATGAGGTCATACAGTGTAAGCGGATGGGGGTAAGAGATATGGAAGTAGACGAAAGCAATAAATCAGCTATTTGCATTCCTGATTAACGCCAGTATCACAATTGTATAATCAAGGTGAAAAAAAACTGCAAAAGAACTACAGAAATGTCTTTTAGGAAGAGTTCATTACTCAGGTTTAACACTTTTTAAAAAAAAAACATTATTGTCATGTCAACATATTATCAAAAGAGCAAGTCTGCCTAACAGCAAGAAGGCCTGGGTTCGACTACCAGGCTCACTGTGTGAAGTGTGAGTTCCTCCGGGTACTCCAGTTTCCTCCCACAGTCCAAAAGCATGCACAGTAGTCTAATTGGCTGTTCCAAATCGCCCCTAGGTGTGAGTGTGAGTGTGGGTGTGAATGGCTGCGTGTGTGTTTTGACCCTGCGATGGCCTGGCAAGCTGTCCAGGGTGTACCCCACCCTCGCCCAGAGTCGCCCTGAGATGGGCGCCAGCCTCCCCACGACCATAATTAGGATCAAACAGGGTAGAAAATGAATGAATGAATTAATATTTTCAAAATATTACTAGAATGATGTAACTCTTCGGCTTTCTCTTGAATGACGGAGCATTTTAATAGATTTCTCAGTTCAATCTCAAGTGCATTATGCATCTGGCTAGCACTCGAATCCTTCCAGCTGTGCTGTAGTAACAAAAACAAATTGCTATGCTCACACAGTTTTGTTTTTCTCCAGTTCTTAATATGTTTCTAAAGTCCTTGCTCCTCTCCAATCACATTCCTTCAAGCTATTACAGTTGGTGTACAGTTGCACACGATCCTCGTTCGAAAAAAAACGATGCACCATTTTAAAACACCTATAGCCGAGCTCTAACAGAACTTAATAAAACAGATTAGAACTTCGACTCTAATAGCTTGGATGAGACTTCTGACCTGACAGCAACTCTTAGAGTTCAACAAACATAACCACACACTTCCAGACATTTCACCTCTCCCTGCACTCAGTGCTAATTAACTTTTCAGGATCGCTTTCAGGATCCTTTTCAAGTCACCGTCCTCCTGACTCCCCTACAGTCAACATGCTCTAAACCCCAGACCTACATGCATGTTATCATTTTAAAGCATGCTAATATCGTTGCATTACTTTCACAGTATTTTTTTTCTTCGGTATCCCACAGAATCAATTTTACTTTCAACTCTTCAGTACAAAATGATGTTGATACCGACAACATGAACAAGCAAAAAGATATAAAACCAGCTTTACCACTGGAGATGAAATCCGACACCCAGGGCAGTCACAGATTGGAGGATGCACTTGTAAGATTCCTTTGGACATAAGTGTCTTTAGACTTTTCCCTGCAAGAAAATACAAGAATATAAGTTTAAACTTTAAGAGAAGTGACGCAGTGACGAGCGTACAAAAATTAAACAAAACAAAATATACATAGTGGTCCTGCGATGGACTGGACAACTGTTCCGGGTGTACCGTACCTTCGCCCAGAGTCGGCTGAGATAGCCTGCAGCCTCACTATAACCCAAGTACGATTAGGCGGTATGGCAAATGTCTACAGCGAGTTTAGAATCTGGGGTTTACAGCATTTCTTCTTTAACATTATAGAATAAAATCATCACATTCAGTGTTAAACTTTGTAAAGTATTCTGGCTGACGGTTCCATCCTGCTGCCCTGACAGCTAAACTAACCGAAATGCCTTTAACCCAAAACACAGCAGTAGGAGGGAGTGTATATGAGTCGCATAACCATTTGTAAGGTTTAAAAAACTTTCTTACATACAAGAACGACACCTGATAAATCATTCTACATCAACCTTCCTACAATCTTTAGCTTTGTGTTGGAGTTGCAGGACATTTTACATGCGGCAACGGTGTCCGTAAGCTTATTTCCATGACTTGTAACTTTGTTCTTCTGATTATTCCAGTACAAATAGGATGTTTCCACTAGAAAGTGAGAGCAGACTCATCTGGATATTAATCCACAAGCAGGAACTGTGATTTCTTAGAACTGTTCCTGTTAAAGGAAGCGTCTTGATCCATCACAAATGAACCCAACAAACTGTGGCCGACTTTTCCTCGGTGCTGTACCATCAAACTCACATGGCATGCAGCTTTTTTATATCTATGATCACTGGAGACTCTTTATAAAGACATGAAGGTACACATCTGGACCTCCATCACGTGCACTCCAGGTACCTGGACAGTACCCTTAACAGAAGCATTCATAATCCACAGCACACCAAATGCATTCTGGTACTTTTAAAGTGTCAGATTAAAGCTTTGGACCTCCGTAAGTCCTCATTAAGAGTTCTATGAACCTGGTGATCTCGTCTAAAGCTGCAGTGAAGAGCTCGAGCTCGGAGTGTCAGGACCTGAGCGCGTGCTCGAGCTCCAAGGTGTCCCAGTCTCAAGAGCGCGCGCCGCCCAGTACAGCACGGGGGCACCCAGTGCTCGTTTCCATCTCAGGCTGGTTTGAGATGCAGTGATGCACTTCACTTAGAATGGAAAGAAAAGTCCACGTTTAAAAGCTAATAATAAAAAATGACAGACAGACAGATAGAGAGATAGATAGATAGATGGATGGATGGATGGATAGACAGATTCGAACCAGTGATCACACTGAAGCCCGGTTCAACCTCCCCCACCACTGTTTCCAGCATGCACTGAGTATGAAAACATTCTTACCAGCGATCACTATCACATTTCTCAAACAGAAATCCTATCATTCATAAAATTCAGCCTTCATGCGCGTGACACTCCGAGTGTTCAGCTCGCGCACACAACAGAACGCGCTGATTATCCTGATTCCGCTCGAATGTGCGACAGACGCCAAATTACGCGCGGACTTATTCCGGATGGGAAGTTCAGCGCGTGCTGGTCTGCTGCGCTTCCCTCAAGTCGGATCTTATAGTTGGTGTAATGCAGAGTAACCCTTTCCTTCCTTAAAAAAAAAAAAGGAAGAAAGAAAGAAAGAAAAAAAGAGGGGAAAAGTGCCCTCCTATAAGCAATAAGTCAAAACCCTGAGCTTGAAGTGGTTGATGGGTTGGACGGGACTCACCCTTGTGCCTGATACTCCGCTTCCAGTCCTTCGCCGTCTCTCTGCCGCTGACGAACTGGAACTCGTTCGGGGTGAGCCACTCGCCCCTGTGCTTGATCGAGGGTCCCTTGCTGCCCTGGCACAGTTTGTTGATGTACAGCAGTGCCTTGTTTTCGCCGCACTCCACCTCGATGCACGGCTCGCCGTTATCAAAGAACGGCTGGAAGTCGGGGATGGAGGAGAACCTCTCGAGCATCAGGTCGTCCGCGTGCTGCTGATGAAGGTGCTGGCGGTGCAGCGGAGTGTCGCGCAGCCCCAGGTACGCGCGCGGGTGGGCGAAGAGGTGGTCGTACGGCGGCGGATGAGGGGTCACTACGGGGATCGCCGCGGCATTTAAAGGGGCCAAGTATTCGGGCTGCGCAAACGCGCCCAGTGCCATGTCTTCTCCGTCCAGTCTCTCCTTTTTGACGGCAGGCATGTTCGCGGTGGAGGAGTGAGTGGCGGCTCGCGCGAGCCAACTTGCGTGTTGCGCGTCCTCTCTGTACGTGTGGGCTGTTTTTTTTTTTTTTTAAGAGTTCAGATGTCTCGCTCCACGCTCCGCTCTGTGGTTTGTTTTCTTTCTTTCTTTTTTTTTTTTTATTCCGTGGGACTCCACGCGCCGCTGTGCTGTGCGACGGCAGAGCGCGTGCGTCTCCAGCAGGCTCACTCGGCGCGCTCTTCACTGCGCTGTTGGCGTGACGGGTTCCGGCGCGCTCCTGCCCACCACATCTAATCGGAGCCGCTCCACTAATAGGCCGCCTGCCATGTTGCCGCCACACTGACGGCGGCCGGCGCTTAATTAACGACAGCTGATCCTGTATCGACTCAGCGCCGCACTTAGGTGTTTCCTTCCAGTTCCCTTCCTACAGCCTAATAAATTTTATTTACACTATTATCCTTCCACCCTGCCTGGCTATATATACATACACACACACACACACACACACACACACACACACACACACACACACATATATATATATATATAGGGAACATTAGGTGCGCCTGTTTGGCTTGATATCAACTATTCACCCTGTTCCCATCAAGTGTCTACGAGTCTATCAGCCTATTTATTATAACCATCCATATCATCTACATTCAGTACTTCTGCAAAAGGCAAACTTCTTATTCCTGCCCAGATGAAGATCACCCATCTCATTTTAATGTCATATTAATTTGCGTGCAGTAAAATGCCTACAAATAATGGGACGTCTGCTTGTTTTTTGTTTTGTGCCTCCATGTGCCGTTAAAGTCACGCTTTAGTTATACCCAGACCAAACAAGATTTGCGCTCTCCGCCGCTTCTCTAACTTGGCCCATTTAAACCGCGGAGGTAGTCCCGGCGCCAAAAAGCGAAAGGGGGTTTGCGACGGACGCCGCAAAACGGCTCTGTATAATCGCCTTATAAAACATTGCTCTTTCGAATCGGATTGTGCCTTTAATAGCTTGTTTTTGCTCATTTCTGTCACTGAAAGACAACAGACTTATTCCTATACAGGCCTGAACCATGTGGCACTAGATTCTGAAGGATATCAGTTAACATATTAAGAAGCAATAAACATTAAATGGAGTCTTAACAGAGCTGTAATGTGCTGTCCTTTGGTGCGAGCCAGTGAAATGATGGGACCATAAGGTTATGGATAAGGTCGTACCCGGACAGTGTCTGTCATGTGGTGCTGTGCAAAGAAAAACTGCTTTGGTACTGTTAGAATAAAGACATCAACAGTCAGGGTTTGTTTTTCCCCCTCCTGCGTACAGCGGACTGTGTTGTTTTATTATATCTCGTTAAATATGAAATGTAACTTATGGTGGCCAATAGAAAATCATGGTACTTTTAAATTCATTGAGTATTATTAATATTATCATTCATTCAGTTTGCCAGACCGTTTAATACTATTAAGGTCGAAGGCAGGGTACACCCTGAAGAGCTCACCAGACCACCGTAGGGCTAAAACACACAATTTGGAACAACCAGTTAGAACTGGGCAAATTGGAACGACCAATTAGACTACTGTGCTTGTTTTTGGACTGTGGGAAGAAACCAGAGTACCCAGAGGAAACGCATGCAAGCACAGTGAAAACATGCAAACTCCACACGAAAAGCTCGGGATTGGAACCCAGGACTTTCTTGCACATGCTAACCACTACGCCACACTTCTACCCCTATTATTCATTCATTTTTCAAGCCGCTTAAACCTATTAGGGTTGCCAGGAGGCTTGTGCCTATCTCCATTGACCATTGCAGGGCCAATGCACACAACATTCACACTCACACTCGCACCTAGGGGCGATTTGGAACAGCCAATTAGACTACTGTGCATGTTTTTGGACTGTGGGAGGAAACTGGAGTATCCAGAGGAATCCCAGGCAAGCACTTGAAGAATATGCAACCTCCGCACAGAAATACCTCGAACCCGGTCCTTCTTGCTGTAAGACATACTTGCTAACCACTGCACCACTGCGTCACCCCGATTACTATCATATTAATTTGAATTATGTTCTTGTTTTTACTGATAACTCATAAATATCTATCTAAATATTAAAATGAATCACCTGATTAGTAAACACAGGACTAGAACCTATGCAGGGACGCCCTCTCCAATCTGTCATGCATGAATCAATGCAGGAAACATTATTCGTTTAAAAAGAACGAAAGAAAATGAAGCACCATTTTAAAACAGTGAAGCCCAGACATACTGCTCATTGGTTATAAATTTATGCCTACACACCCAAAAAAATTATAATTATAGTACTCTGAGTACTCATTCATTTCATATTTTGTGACTTTAAACTCATTAGTTCATATTTTAGTAGTCCATTGAGTTGATAGGGGTGATGACTTATAGTATAATGATTAATCAGCCTGATTATTCTGTTTAAATCTTAGGGCCCCCCAGTGGCCAGGGTCCTTGGGCACATGCCAAATAGGCCCCGGTCAGTAATCCATCCCTTCATCTGATCCAATTAACTCTTATCCATTCATTCATTTATTCATTTTCTAATCCACCTAATCCTAATCACGGTCATGAGGAGGCTGGTGACTATCTCTGCCGACTCTGGGTGAGGGTGGGGTACACCCTAGTCAGCTTGCAGGGCCAAAACACACACGACCATTCACACTCACACCTAGGGGTGATTTGGAACAGCCAATTAGTCTACTGTGCATGTTTTAGGACTGTGGGAAGAAACCGGAGTACCCAGAAGAAACCTGTGCAAGCACAGGGAGAACATGCAAACTCCACACAGAAACACCAGAGCCCGGGAATCGAACCCGGGAGCTTCTAGCTGTGAGGCGGACGTGCTAACCACTGCGCCACCCCAACTCTTATCCAGTCTACTAGTAGTACACTCTAATACTCTACAAGGTCTTTGATGACACAATACATGCAGTCTTTATGTATGTATTAATATTTCAGTAGTTTTACAGTCTGTACTGTTATTACTGTTCTACCTGTATACTGTTTTGAAATTTCTCAAAACTTTTATTCCGACTTTATTTTCTGCCTATTCCATTACAAACGACCAAAAAAATGCTGTTGCGTCTCAAGAGCTCAACACATGACAGGACTTATCCTACTCAGGAAACCAAATACAGGAAGTCAACATTGCCTCCACAAACACACATCCGTAAAGGACTGGAAAAATATAAAGGTCAGGAGGCATTGAAAGATTATTTGTATTTGTAGGAGATCCCTGAAACCCTATGTGTGAGGATCCCCTGTGGGGGTTACCCCTGCCCACACATACATACCCACTCCTCTCTTCATACGAATCATGAGTGAGTCACGAGTTCCTCTCCAGGGACTCAAAGAGCAACATTTACCAAAGAGGGGTTCCCCTGAAATTACAGATGATAGTGATGTACGTCCCACACACCATAGGTACAGAAAGGGTTCCCCTGAACTTTTCAGTGCACATCTCACACACACACACACACACACACACACACACACACACACACACACACACACACACACACACACACACAATTTTAGGCTCTTGTCTTCTATCACACCACACATTAGTTGCAGCCACCCACTTATTATGAGCAGCACGTTTACTTTTAATTTCATTGCCGGCTTTGCAGGAAATCTGAACTGTCTACAGGAACCAGTCGAAATCAGCCTGTATTAAAAAAAAAACATTTTTGTGAACCACAAACCTAAAAAATGTAAGCGTTTTAAATAAAAGCACTGCCAAGCAGTATAATCCTAATTATAGATTAATAGAAATATATGTAAAACAGCAAAAAAAAAAGAAAGAATAAGTTTGTATGCACATTATTAGCCTAAATTAGCATTTGCCACATGGATGGGTTTTTCTGAGGTGCCGAATGGAGCTTTGGTTAAATTATGCTCTATGTAATTGTTAACAGTTTATCATAATTGGGGCGGCATGGTGGTGTAGTGGTTAGCACATCCATCTCACACCAAGAAGGTCCTGGGTTTGAGTCCTGGACTCGGCGAGGGCCTTTCTGTGAGGAGTTAACATGTACTCCCTGTACTTGCCTGGGCTTCTTCTGGGTACACTGGTTTCCTCCTACAGTTCAAAAGCATGTACATTAGGCTAATTGGTTATTTGAATATGCCCCTATTTGTGAGTGTGAATGGTTGTGTGTGTGTTGGCTGAGATAGCCTCTAGCCTCGCCACGGCCTTGTAGAATTTAGTACTTCAGCAGATGGATATTTTTTTTATTTCGTCAAACATTTAAATGAACATTTGTTAAAAAGAAAATATAGGATGTTATCTTAGACACACAATGAAGGGGAATGATTTGTAATAAACACAGTCACTGTGTTATCATATCTAACACAAGTAAGAAGATTTTTTATCATAGATGTATGTTAACATGTCTTCCACTTGTCAAGAATACTCGATGTTTTTGTTTTGTTTTTGTTTTTTTTGTATAACACACACATTTGAACCTTGCAATAGATTGGACCTGGGGAAAGACTGGCAACCTGCCCGGGTGCACCTGTCTCTTGCCCAAATTCAGCTGGGATTGGCTCTAGGTTCACCATGACCTTGAAGGATAGGATGAATGGATGGATGGCACATGTAAAGTCAAAAAGCTCAGCAGGTACAGTCATGGAAAAGAAAAAGTACATTACAATGAAATTGCTGGAATTTTCAGTACATTAGAAAAGAAAAAAACAAAAAAACTGTTTTTCACACTCTTTGATTCAGTGCCGACGGATGAAAGTGATACATTCTACAAATAATACATCAAACTGATATTTTTAGACATTTCATAATTTAAATAAACAAACAAACAAAAGCACATCACTAAAATGGAAAAAGTAAGTGCACCCTTAGATTTATCACACTGTCACGCCCATAAAATTAAGAATTTATGCCCTTCATCAGAACCTGCTGCAGATGGAACTTGTCTTATTTCAACCAGGCATCTAGAGTCTGGTGTTGTTTTTTCTGTTGAATAACTTCATCACGCCAAGATCTTAAAAGCTCTTTTACGGTTTTAAAAAAATTGGTTGTGGATGCATACGAGTCCAATTATTGGTCTTTAAATTATTTGAAATAAAATCATTCCACTGTGAGAAAAATAAAACAAATTTCCAGGACTTGCTGCTCCAGCAAATTCAGCATGTAAACAGGCCGTTTAATGTGATATTCTTCAAGGACTCCAAAATTTCATTACAGGATCCATAGGTAACCCTGGGTTTACACTGGGGCACGATGTCCGTGATCTTGACGATTTGAGAGAATTGTGAGCAGTGTGTGGGTGTGTGTGTGTGTGTGTGTGTGTGTGTGTGTTGGGGTCAAATCGTGATGATCTTGAGGGAACGTGGTGGATTTGTGATGATCTTGAGGGAACTTGGTGGATTCGTGATTACCACAGTAATCGTGGCAAAATTTTTGACTGTCAAAAATACGGCCACGATTATTACAATGCATAACGTATTGACACCAGTCACAGTAGAACATGGGAATCGTAGCACATAGCACATCGTAGCGCAGTAGAGCTTAACAGACCTTAAGCGAGCGTAACAGACCTTGATGCACCATGGAAGGGGATCTTGATAAACTTGGCAACACCATTCCCTCAGGTTTTATCTCTTGGATGCCCCTTGCCTCCTTTAATACCCCAATCGTGCTCTTGTGGTGCTTTACACTTTTTTGAATTGCGGAGACCGCGGACTTCATTGTGTAAACCCAGGGTAACCTTAGCAACTATTCTTGTGAAGGTGCATACGTCTATATCAAGCCTGGAGTTTCCCATTGAACATAGAGGCAAGGACTGGGCTTTTAATAATCATGTGTTGTGGACAGATGAATCAAAGATAAAGTTGTTTGGCCACAGCCATAGTACACAAGTTTGAAGGAGACTCCTACTAGCTGTGAAGCATAGAGTTGGAAATGTTATGGTTTGGGATGACTTCACTGCTTCAGGGACTGGGCAGCTTGCAGTCATTGATTCAACTATGAATTCTTCATTATATCAAAAAGTGCTCAAAGCACTTTAGTACCGTCAGGACGGTATTAAAGATGGTAAAATGAACCGTTTATGTTAATGGCATTCCATAACATTCCATAAATTCAGAGGTAACTTTAACACTTATTTCACATAATATAAAACAAAATGTGTTATATTAATAATATTACTGCAAAACTCAAACTAAGTGTACTTTTGAAGAATGTACTGTACAAACAGAATACATATACAAAAGGTAATGAATATAGTTAAATCTATATATACTAAGTCATAAAAATAGAAATTTTACAAATGATGCTAGTGGGAATATCTTAAATGGTCTACGCCTCACGTTCAAACAAAACAAAAAACTGATCAGATGCTAGCAATACAACAATACACGATATTGTAGCATAAAAATAGTGTGTTTCATGGGCTTTATATGACTTAGTGCGTTTCATATTATCATCATAGCAAGCATTTTCCATTCATCCATCCATTCATTCATTCATCCAGTCGCTGAACTGCTTAATCCTATTAGGGTCGCGGGGAGGCTGGAGGCTGGAGCCAATCACAGGTGGCACTGAACAAGCCAGTCTATTGAAGGGTCAACACACACTCACTCACACACACGCGCACACACACACAACAATTCATATTCACACCTAAGGGCAATTTGGAACAACCAATTAGCCTAAAGTGCATGTCTTTGGACTGAGGGAGAAAACAGGAATACCCAGAGGAAACCCATTCAAGCACAGGGAGCACATGCAAACCCCATACAAAAACGCCCTTGCCAAGCCTGAAACCCGAGTCCAGGACGGTCTAGGTAAGCACTATGCCACTGTGCCGCTCATTTTCCATTTACTTCAAAACCAACTGTACAACCTGTACGAAGCTTTCTAATTAATAAGAGTTTGATTTAATAACAACTTAAAAATTTTTTTTCTTATATTCCAGTCCAAGAACAACCAGTTTTGCCTAATTGATTTTTAAAAAATTTATTTATCTTTTTCCTTGGCTGAGGTAGACTTTAATCAACTCAATCCCTATTTCTGGGGCAACCGAAGAGATGAAATAATAGTCTCTTTTGGCCGACCGTCCATAGACCCCTTGCAGTGTCCCCCACCTCCATTGCTGGCAGCGTCCCCGGAGCCGCAGCGCTGCCGGCGGGGGAGAGAGGTAATAAATAACCCGGGGAGAGCAGCGGAGACCGCCGGACGGTGCACGCTCTGACCTGACAAATCCTCCCTGGAAAACCATCAGAGGGTGAGAGCCCACCCCTAGCGCTTGGAGCCAGCCTTTCAGACATAAGCAGCGGCAAAATATACTAGCCAGAGTAGAGAGGAAACAAGCGGCGTCGTTCACTCCTTTCTCTTACTCTCCACACACACTCACACACACACACACACACACACACACACACACACGTTTATAAGTCATGAAAAGGCTCCAAAACCATCACTAAAGCATTTGAACCCAACCAATCCACAGTCAGAACACTCACTCACTCAATTGCCCAACTGCTTAATCCTACCAGGGTTGATGGGAGACTGGAGCCTATCTCAGCCGAGTCTGGGTGAAGGTGGTGAACAGCTCGCCAGACCATCACACGGCCAACACACTCACAACCATTTACACCCACGCTCACACCCGGGGCAATTCGGTGCAGTTAGGTAGCCTAATGTTCCTGTCTCTGGACTGTGGGAGGAAACCAGAGTACCCAGAGGAAACCCAAGTAAACAAACATGCAAACTTCATGCAGAAATGGCCTCACCAAGCACAGGACACGAACCCTGTTCCTTTTTGATGTGAGGGAGATGTGCTAACCATTACGTCACCGTGTCGCCCCACAGCCAGATTGATGAAGGGAATACAAGGCCATTGTGACCCTGTCTAGGAGTGATGGACCAACAAAGATCACTCCAACAAGGCATATGATAGTGAGCTGGGGAAACACTCAAAAAAACAAATAAACAAACAATGAGTGTGAATGGGCTTGTGTGTGTGGGTGTGTTGGCCCTGCAATGGTTTGGGAAGCTGTTCAGGGTGTACCCCGCCTTTGCCCAGTGTCGGTTGAGATCTGTGTCCTGGTAAAATTTAGCGGCTAGGCAAAAAAATCTTTGGAGTCAAAACCAAGTTTAACCCTTTCACCAAGCTAGTTTGTACTATCTCTAATATCGAATATTTGTAGAACAAATAAGCAAAAGCTTTGAATAAAAGTAAAAGTCTACTTGAGTCAAAACAACCTATCAAAGGAGGCAACCAACCAGCTGATAGCAAGAATGCAAGTCCTCTAAAGCAATGTTTCTGCATGCACACATGTATGTGTGTGGGTGGTGGTGGGGGCTCGTTTGCAGGTTATGTGACGCTTTTAAGCAGTTGTTACTATCAGTCCGTTAAACCCTAATTATATACAACCAAAGTTTGATAAATTATTTCTTCTAATGTTCTCCAACTTCTATTTTCAAACAGCGCTTGCAGGAAACTAGGATGATTACACACAGCGGGTTTAGCCTGCTCTGCCCGATGCAGGCCGAGTGTAATGTGAAACCCGTAGGCGCTTGGGTCAGTGGTGTCATGCAGTGCCATGGTGGCGCCTTCTTCCTCCTCCTCCTCTTGACCATCCTCCCTCGTGCTCATCTGAGGGGGTCACATGGCATGCTGAGATCCAGCAGCCAGAGAAGTGCTGAAGCTGAGAGTAGCGTTCGGAGCTGTCAGCACCCACAGGAGCGATTGAAGACGCAATACCCCACACACACACCCCCCCAACCTCCCAAGATACTTCTTATCACTTCAGAGCACTCTAGAGCACACACATGCATGTACACGCACGCACACACACTCACTCAATCACGCACACACACTCACTCAATCACGCGCACACACACACACACACACACACACACACACACACACACGCACGCACGCACACCTCTGATCTCTGTTTCTTTAAGC
>JAOUQZ010000017.1:7947511-7959768 GCA_028564935.1 Neosilurus hyrtlii
AGTACCCGGAGGAAACCCACGCAAGCACAGGGAGAACATGCAAACTCCACACAGAAACGCCCGAGCTGGGAATAGAACCCAGGACCTTCTTGCTGTGAGGCAGCTGTGCTAACCACTACGCCACCGTGCCGCCCCTGGATATAAGTTATCTATAAGTTTTCGATTTCTATAAGGTTATGGATAAGTTACTAATAAGTTGAGTATATGTTCAAATCTGGAATATCATTGATAGTTCAGCGTATGTCAGCGTTTTACAGAAATTTGTCATAAATCAGCATAAGTTCTGCAAATCGTTAAAATGTGACGGGGCAAAAATAAACAGAAATTATGAATAAATTATCAATAAATTGTAGATCATGCAGTTTATATATTCAACATCCTTTCTAGGCAGCACGTTGGCATAGTTGTTAGTATGTCCTTCTCACAGCAAGAAGGTCCTGTGTTCAAGCCCCAGTCCCAGCGAGGGCGTTTCGGTGTAAAGTCAGCATGTTCTCTGCATGCTTGGGTTTCCTCCTGGTCCTCTGATTCCCTCGCATAGTCTAAAAATGTGCACATTAGGGGTAATTAGACATTTCCCCTAGATGGGAATGTGAGTGTGAATGGTTGTGTGTTTCTGTTGTCCAGCAACAGTCTGGAGATATGTTCAGGGAGTACCATTCCTTCAAGTGGAGTCAGTTGGGATGGGCTCCAGCCTCCCTGTGACCCTAATAAAGGAAAAAGAATTTCTTAAAATGAGATGAGATGAGACATTCCTTTTACCAGTAAGGGCAGTTAAATTGGGCATTAGTGGAGTATTCCCATTGCTTGTTTCTTTCCTAAGCACAAAATACAAAAATAGCGAAGTCATCACCTTGTGACCATGACCATGAGCCCGTGTGGGTAGCCTCTAAAAGATCCTCGCTATGCATGACATGTTTCTTCCTCTTTCCTCTTCTTGGGTGGAGGAAATAGAGTCAAAGCTGTTGAGTATAGCATTCTAGCATTTGATTCACTGCTATTATCTCCACAGATCATTGCTATTAGCACACAGCCTGTGGCCCAACATTCAAACAGGTCTATTGCTCAAGTCAACAGCAGTGTGGGTATAATAGATGCAGGGTAAGTAGTGTTTCTATGTTAACATATTAAAAAGTGTGGGATCTGGGGTCTCTCCATGATTGGAGTCTTTACTACAGCATAATTCTGAAAAGAATGCACCTTGTGGACTACGAATATCCTGCTCCCTACTAATCCTGTTCATCTGATACCGAGTTGGAACAGAACAGAATGACGTGAGCTGTGAATCCCTCTAGGAAGTAAAATATAACCATATTACCGGTGCAGAAAAAACGAATATACCGAATATCCTGATGGAGGCGAATCAAGAAATTCTTTCACTGCATTTGAACACAAGTATAGAGAAGAGGGCATGGGTTATGGGAGCTGTTTACACAACAGCACAGTGTGGAGAGGGATAGAGCTCAGTGACGCTTAGTGCAACCGCAAGCACACAGAAACAGGCCCAGGTGTACTTTCTGATGTCACCACTGGAATGCAACGTGAAAGTACAGCAAAGCAGTGGCAGGAAATAGACTGCAGTCTGGTGTTAAGGCGTTCTTCGCAAAACTAAAACAGAATCCACCCAACACAAAAATATGAAGAGCCAGTGAGTGACTGAGCTATTCCATATTATTATATAATTACTGAATATGAGCAATCGTGGATTTTGATTCTGCTACTAGAATATCAGTCCATATACTATTAGAAGGTATGTCACTACAGAAAAAAAAAAAACACAAGTGGTCACTCATCAATCACTCATATAGCTGTATTCAATACAGTGTCTCCCATCTTTGCACTGAACCTTACACGTCCAAAGTTTCCACGGCAGAATGTTTTAGAAATTTCTTTTTGTTTCAAAGTATGTACTTTGCTTTTCATTCATTTATTCATTTGCCACACTGTTTATTCCTTATAGGGTCTTGGGAAGGCTGGAGCCTATCTCAGCCGACTCTGGGCGGTCTTAGTGCATATCTTTGGACTGTGGGGGGAAACCAGAGTGAATATGCAAACTCGACACAGATAAACCCTTGCTTAGTCCGGGAGTTGAACCCAGGATCTTCTTGCTGTGAGGTTGAACTGCTAACCCACTACACACCAAGCCACCCAGTGCCTTTCATACTGGACATTAATGATTGTAAAACCCAAGTTTTACAGAAGAACCATCCTTCCTACATGTCATTTAAAATAGTGTTTATCTCAGAAATAATTTCTAAAAGCCATTTGTATGCTTGATTTTTTTCATCAGTGATTCTTCAAAACACAGCTGAGGTCTGAGGTGGAGTGTATGGTGGATATGCTAGGATGTTTAGGAAAGAGTTAAGAAGTTAAAAGGGCATAGGAAGGAGTCTGGTCTCCTGACTACCTGCCCTTCCAGAGACAAGGGATGATACCACACATAGCACACACCAACATAAACACAAGAGCTACTCTGAGAACAAAAACTAGCCAAGGGAATTGAGAAGAGCAACACCGGTGGTATGCATGTGGGAGCTGGGCAGAAAATCATAAATCATCATTGATCCATTCATTTGATCATTTCTCCCTCTCTTGGAGTCTCTTGCGTGGTGTATCCACAAATTAAACACATCAATAATTAAAATTATGCATCAGGTACAGAATGCCCATGGCCTGACAGTAGGAAGAGCAAACCAACAGATCTCTTCTTTCTTCATTCGCAAAAACTACACTACTACAGTTGCCAAGGCAACAAACTTATTGTGGGCTTTCACTTCTCTCTTTCTCTCTCTGTCTCTCTGTCTCTCTCTCTCTCACACACACACTTTCTCTGTCTCTCTCTCTCTCTCTGTTACTCTGCTCCCCTTTATCTTTCTTTCTTTAGCTGAATTGGTGGTGACTCTCTGTTCCTAGCGATCAGTCAGCATCTAGACATGCAAGAGCTTTGATATTGCTAGAGAGAAAAAGAAAAAGAAGAGAACAAGAGAGAGAGAGAGAGAGAGAGAGAGAGAGAGAGAGAGAGAGAGAGAGGAAAGTTTCCCTCTGACTCGCATGTTCCATTGTAAGAATCCCCAGCGGGTTTTGACATCTGGTTCCAGTTAGCACCGTGACGCGCTTCCTGCCTGGGCCACGGTTCACAAGTCAAACACCAGGGTAAAAAGAAAAAACATACGACACACACCTAACGCTTTTCTATCATCTGCGTGTAGACTTGCTGAGGAACTTCAGGATTTAATACAGATTCACATTATTCAGAATCTATATTTAAAACACGTTACTGTTCATGAAGTTGATTCTCACATAAATGCAACACTTTTAATTTGTTTTAACTCCAGCAGATGGTAAAACTAGAGCACAAAGTCATTATTGAGTAATGTAGCTTTTTATGTGAAATGCTACCAAGTCAATAAGAAATGGAAAAGTGTGACCCTCGAGAACGTGGGTGTGGAACATATGTGCAGAATGTGAGCTGCACCCACACATATACACACCGGAGGGAAACCCTAAAGTCCGTGGGGGCAGATATACACACACATGTACATGCACAGTGACTGGGGCTTGTAAGTAACGAAAATGAGAATGAGGGGGAGAGACAAGAGCGAAAAGTGAAAATGTCATATGCATAGATATAGAACACAAACAGGCCACAGAAGGGCTTGCCTGCGTCGGTGGCATCGAAAAACACACCCACACACGCGCTGTGTTTGACTTTGATCATCCAGGAGCCAATGTTTCTGCCCTATACCACAGCAAGGCCAGGGGGCTTCTCATCATAGACCGAAAGATCTTCATCTCTAGATGGAAAAACATGATGCAACCATTCAACTGTTACGATACCACACACACAACACATTGCCAGTAGTAACAAAAAGAAGGCTGAAATAAGTTTAATGACTCACTGGCAATACACACCACAGAGAATCTGTATCCTGCCTACATGTCCACGGAATGACTTTCCACATCAATATGAATGAGCTACAGTACAGAGGTTAAACTCACTTGGCCCTATATTCAAAGTAAGAGGTCCACAGTGTTGACACAGGACGAGAGGGGTTTTTAAGTGTCTATCAAGGTGGTAATTAATATATTTAAATAATGCTACAACTTTGCCATTCCATACTGCTGACTTATGTGGTCTGGAATGTTTACGGTGATGTAACTCAATAGAGAAAAATAATTGCTTGAGGCCCAATACTTGGAAGAAGTAATACCTCAGCAGCAATATTAAAAGATACCAGGATTTCGGGTAGCTCGCGTTAGCTCGGTATATCAGGGTGGTGCATCCAATCTGGGTGGGGTTAGTTGATTTTTGCTGATAAACAAGTCAAGTCATTCCATAGCTTTTCAATTGGAATTACTGTATGCCAGGGTGGGTGGCACGGTCGCCTCAATACAAGAAAGCATTCAAGGCTTGGGTTCGAGTCCTGAGCTCTATGAGGACTTTTCTGTGTGGTTTGTATGCCCTCCCTGTGCTTGTGTGGGTTTCCTCCCATAGTCCAAATGCACATCGGACTAATTATATATTCATCATTGCCTGCGTGTGAATGTGAGCGGTTATGTGTCTATGTTAGCACTGGTCTAGGTTTGCCTCACTTCTGACTGGAGTTTGGGATGGGCTCCAGCCTTCCCGCGAGTCAAATAAAGGATAAAGCGGTTCGGACTTTCTACCCTCTCACACAGGCCAGACGTTTAATACCTTGAACATGTGCTATTCAAGTGTCATGCATATGTTTTCTTCTGTTGAAACTCTAAAGTCCAGTAAAAGTTCAGTGTTGCCATTTGGTTTCCAATGGTCTTTCTGACCAAGTGTCTAGTCACGACGGACTCCCAAATTTTGGCAGACTGTGTGGTGCAATGTAATTTCCACTCCTTTATGATGGGCTTAATAGTGCTCCGGAGTATATTCAAAGCCTTGGAAATCTCCATATATCCCTCACCTGATATATTTCTTTCCACTACTTCGTCACTGAGTTGTTTTGATTCTTGGGAGCCCATCTTCCTGCCTGAGTGAATCTGCATTTGAAAACTGAAGCCACAGTTAACTGCTCATTTTATTCAAGCTATCAGGTCACTTGCTGATTCCATACAGGTGTTGGAAAATTAAATGACCATGTGATCTTGAAGGCAATATGCTATTTCTCTGGTTGTATAAGGAATATTTTAGTAAGAGGCGTATAATAAATATCAAACCAGCATTAATCTATCCATAAGATGTTAATAAATGTATAAGTCATATAATAGTCTTGGCTTCGAATAATTTCTGTTCAATCCTTTATTTAATATTTAATATACATGTACGTGTGGAGGTCTTTTAAATGCCAATGGATGTCGTTGTGGCTGAATTCAGGAAAATCATATTCTTACAAAAAATTGAGCCATATACTTTTGCCAACTAAAAAAATAAACAAGAGCACTGAAGTGGCATAGTAGCGGGTCATTTGTTTCTTTGTTAGCCCTGCAATAGACTGGTAACCTGTTGAAGGTGTACCCTGCCTCCTACACAAACTCAGCTGGGATATGGAATAGCTTCCCTGTAACACTGACAGATAGGTGGTATAGATAATAAATGTCTGTCTTAAGGTATCTAAACATATTTAAATTTGGTAGATGATCTTCTTTTACTGTAACTTACATTTACACAAAGGGCCCAGTAGAGGCAACCGCTTGGATTTCAACTCACAACATTCCAATCAGAAGGCCAAACTCTTGATCACTGAGTTACCCCTGCCCTAAATGTTCAGAACCCTGCTAGCTAAGCATGCTCAGATTTTGTGAATAGTTACATGCTATATCAAAACAAACATAGTTCTAATTAATTCAGTTTGTAATCGGGTAGCGGATGTCAAATGTATGTGTCCACAAATGCTCTTGTCATCAAAAAGAAGAGTGCTTAAACACTTAAAATTATAAACACAATAAGATAGAGTGGCAGAACACAAAAATGCCATACGTACTAGGAATCCGGCTTATCCCAAGGCTGTCGACTACCAGCAGGTCAGACATTCTAGCCTCTCTTCTCTGATTCCAAAGTCCATTAGGGAAGAGACTGATTAAGATCTCTACTTCAACAGGGGACGTTTTGGATTAGCACCTTGAATGCCACAACCTGTTTTGGGCTCAATGAAGAATGTAATTTCTCTCCTTTGTTTATATATATATATATATATAAAATTAACAACTTTACATTTATTCATCATCATTATTATTATTATTATTGTTGTTGTTGTTGTTGTTATATTTACATTTGTTTAATAATTTTCATCAGTGCTTTTTTTAGTTTAATGTTAGTCACATGACTTGATAGTAGGCTCCACCTTTCTTTTACCTGTGGGTGTTACTTACTGTATGCTTGCTTCACTTCTTGTTAATCCTTTTGTGGCCTGAAAAAACATCATTATAGCCACAACATGTAGGCCTTCTAGTTATGAAATTTTTAAAGCCAATTAAAGCCTTTCTTACCTTTTTTCTTCCACAACAGTGTACCTCTGCTTCTTTTTGTTTTACACTATTCTCACACTTCATAAATAGAGCAGATTAGATTTAAAGACATTTAGACATTTATTTATTTTAACTCCTAGTAGCACGCCATCCTATTTTTTTAAATAAATCCAATAATAATAAGATATCCAGTATGATATTAGCTTGAACCAAGAACAAGGCTTGTATTTAATATCACATGTGTGACTTTTTGTGATGATGCTGATAATCAAAGTGATGACCATATACTTTAAAGGGGTAACCATTTTCCAATTTGGCAGTAATATTGATTATTTGTGAGGACATTATTTTATAGGAAATGGAATATAATAATTAACTGTGATTTTATACCTTTTCACTTATGGGGGCATCCAAATTTTAAAATACAAGAATTACTGATATATTATTTATACAAGCTAAATAAAACATCACAAAAACATAAATAAACAACATAAAGAGTGAAGAGTTGAAGTGTAAAGAGTTTTCCCAGACCACATCGCCTGCAATGAAGTTATCATTCATTAATTTTCATTCATTTTCTGAACCGCTTATTCCTAATTAGGGTCACGGGGAGGCTGGTGCCCATCTCAGCCGACTCTGGGCGAGGGCAGAGTGCAATGAAGTTATGATATTTATATTAAAGCAACTTTCATTCATTCATTCGCCAAACCACTCAATCATACTAGGGTTGCGTGGATGCTGGCACCCATCTCATCCAACACTGAGCGAAGGTGGGCTACATCCTGAACAGCTTGAAAGTCAAGGCCATCACAAGGCCAACATAAATACAACCATTCACACTCACACACACACACCTAGTGCAATTTGGAACAACCAGTTAGCTTAATGTGCATGTCTTTGGACTGTGGGAGGAACGGGAGTACCCACAGAAAACCAATGCAAGCACAAAGAGAACATGCACACTGAAACACCCTCATCAAGCCTGGGACTCAAACCCAGGACCTTCTTGCTGTGAGGAAGACATGCTAATCATTACACCACCATGCTGTTCCTAATGCAATATAATTAATATTATTAATATTATAGTAATAATAATAGTTTACAATTTTTATTATGGAGTTATAGCCATTTTGGTGAGGTTTGACCCTGTCTGGAGACTTTAGTGGCTTAAACTGAATCTGAACCTGGACTCCAACAAGACGGATATATTGATATAATGCAGTAGTTAAGTCACTGGCTATTCTACAGAGAAATCATAAACAAGTGAGGAAAAGCCTGCAGTTCATTTAAGATGCTGTATCATTTTCCTCACACTGTCCAAAATATCATTATCCATTTATTTATACAAGAAAGGTCTGACAAATTAATGGAACTGTTTGTTTGTTTGTTTGTATTCTTCCTTCCTTCCTTCCTTCCTTCCTTATTTCTTCCTCTTTTTCATTCTTTCATTCTTTCTTCCTTCTTTCATTTGTTCCTTCCTTCTTTCTTTTTTTCTTTCTTTCTGTTATTCTTATTTTCTTTATTTCTTTCCCATAAATAATTGGGTTCCAAATTACTGGCATATTACTAACTAACTAACAAATATAACCTTATCTTCAAGTTGCATATGTTATTATTAAGTAGGATGTTATTGGATTTTTCACCATTATTTTAACACAGAAATTCAAAGTAATAAATGTTTCCTGTTCTAGTTGTTTTTTTTGTTTGTTTGTTTGTTGTTGGGTTTTTGTTTTTTTTTGTTGTTTTTTTTGCCTTGTCTCTGCCTTCTAGATGAGACAGAGCAGGTACTAATGAAAATTTAAGGAAGACCTATTGATTGGTGCATGAGTCACAGTGAGGTCAACACAGTCACAGCACCAACAGTCATGCAGACAGAGGCGCTGCGCACGGCTCATCCTTGCCTGACCCACATGCTCACAGTCCTCTGACTGACCCCTACTCGCTCAGCCACCCAACACGCTATTATACGCAGAGCAAGCTAAACAAAATGCATAATAGGCATCCAGTTTAATGCCGTGCCTGCCTCTCTCCGTTGCACGCTAGAGAACACACATTTGTGAGCACACACACACACAGCGGAAGGAAGCATGGCAGTAACCCCCCTCCAGCAGTGCTCATATCCTGCAGGAGCCCCCGGGTGCCAACCTGTCAATATTGTGCAACACAGCCGCTCTACTTTCCTCAGTAGCTCAGTTAGCCTTCACACAGTTTAGGACAACACCAGTGTTTATTTCTTCATGCAGTTTCAGAGAGGGAGAGCCCTTTAAACATCATACATCTTACAATCTTATACATGTACTTCATGTTTGAGAAACAAAAGTTTTTAAAATGTCTTTTTTTTTTCATGTCTAGACAATGACTTTGTCAAAAAAAAAACCAAATAAAAATTACATATAATCTATAAACAAGGCGGCATGGTGACGCAGAGGTTAGCACGTCTGCCTCACAGCAAGAATTTTTTGGTTCGGTTCCCAGGTTTGGGGCGGTTTACTCCAGGGTACTCCGGTTTCCTCCTACATTCCAAAAACATGCATAGTAGACTGATTGGTGGTTCCAAATTGCCCCTAGGTGTGAGTGTATGTGTGTGTGAATAGTTGTATGTGTGTTGGCCCTGCGATGGCCTGGCGAGCTGTTCAGGGTGTACCCCTCCTATGCCCAGAGTCGGCTGAAATGGGCACCAGACACCCAACCACCCTCTATGACCCTAATTAGGATTAAGCAGTTTAACAATTGAATGAATAAAATAAATCTATAAACAAAGTGACAAGAAAAGTCAACAGAAGCAAGATTTTAAGTCAGCATCTCAGGGGAAATGCATGAAAACTAAGGTCAGACACATTAAACTCATTCGAGTTCTCTACATTATGTTCCTTTAACCTTTCAGATTAGTAGAGTTCAACAAAAAGGGCAAGCTTCTCATACATTCAAAAAGCATGAGCTAAGAATTATAAGTAGATCTTTTCACACATATACATGATGGAAATGAACACTGTGGCAGCTAACATGCCTGGGCCTGCAGGATAACCTTACCATGAGACACCAATGAGGTATACTAAAATCTCTGGTTTCCCTGGTGCGTGAGTCAGTAAGTCATATGTGTGTGTGCGCAGGGGCAGACAATATTAAATCCCTGTCGCAGCGCAGGTGTCAGGTTGCAGCCGTTCCTTTATGGCAAGTTCTAGGTTAGGGCCGGGCAGGCGGCAAGGTGGCATAATCACCATGCTGAGGAGTGGCTCGTATCCCAACAAGCCTTGTAGCCTTGCCTAAAGTAGCATTTAAAATCCCAGCAAGCACAGAGACTCCCATAGCCTCGAGTGATTTCAGCCAATACTACTCATCACACAGTCAGTTTCCACCAATCAGTGCTCATGGTTTTCTCCTTTATTAAAAAAATCAAAAGTTCTGATGTAGTAAATTTCATCCAGTTAACTTAAGATAAATTGTTTCATAAAAATGCCCTGATTTTCCTTCTTATCAAAGAAAATGCTGTGTTTGTGATCTGGGGTCATGAGCAGAGGGCCACTATGATTTCTTATGCCGAATCTGGCACGTAACGTACACTTATGAATACATTAACATTCAGACATCTGCTAGTACTGAATTATAGATTCTACAAAGCTAAGCATATGGGAACAGATACCATGTGTTGCCATTAACAAACGCTGCCTGCTTCAACATGGGTGCTTTTAGCGCACTTTCAGAAACAATAATATATACACTAATCAGACATTATATTAGCACCACCTGACTGCTTTGTGGCTCAGCAGTTCTAATAAACATCAAGCTGCAATGCACTGTGTTCTGACACCTTCGTATAATAGACAGATTTAACAGTTACAGCAGTTTGTGCAACAATTGCTCTTCTATGAGATCGGACCAGACGTACTAGCCTCCGCTCCCCATGCGCATCAGTGAGCCTTGGGCTGCCCTTTCATGGACCACCTTTGGTATTTATGGCATACCAGGATCCCCCCCCCCCCCCCCCCCCCCAACAAGAACTGTTGTTTTTGAGATGAAAAGACCCAGTCATTTAATCATCACTCTCGCCTCAGTCTCTCAGCTCCTTACACTTGCTCATTTTTCCTGCTTCCAAAACATCAACTTCAAGAACTGACTGTTCACTTTCTCCCTAATACATCCTGTGCTCATGTCTCCTCCCAGTGGTCAGAATGTTTGTGATGTTATAACTGATCAGGGACGAGACAGCAGGTTTTGTGAGGTGTTCCTGGTAAGCAGTGGAATGAATAGTATATATAGATGCATAACATCATATACATTATAAAAATTAATATGTATGAGAAGATTAGTCAAGAATTCCTGAGCACTGCATTTACCGGATAAAAAAACAAAAAACAGTAATCAATGCATAGACAGAATTGCTCGAGTGCTTAATATGCAGTCTCAAGGCTGTAGGCCCAGACAGAAGAAAAATATAACACAGACCTTTACTGCTTAGCCACTCAATAACAGCTTTCTGTTCTGTCTATATATAGAACAGACAAGAAGCATCCTTAGTGGTATGTCCTTCAGACCTAAACATTACCTATACCAGAACAAACTGCAGTTTTGTCCTGTGTAGCATCATCTGAATCTTATCCCAAGACTTATATATGATAAGGTTCTTTTTCACTTGGCCTAAATCCTCATTTATTAAAAAAAAAAAAAAACTCCATTCCTTCGGGGTTGCTAGTGGAAGAGGCATTGCAGCTGGGCTCATCAGGGACCTAGTCATCTCAGCTTTACTTTAGAGGATTAGCCTCTTATCAAGCACCTAAGTCTGCTGTAAGCAGTGCCTCTCATTACTCCATCTTTAATTACCCAACACCTCATCCCATCCACCCAGGAGATACAAGCTTAGAATACTCACAGGAATACTGCCTGCTTGGCTTAAACCCATGCTGAGTATGTTGTAGTGGGTGAGATTCAGTATTTCAGATTTGAGAAAAGAAAAGAGAATCACCCCCCACACACATAAACACACTTTTTTTTCAGAGGGAATCCTGCATCCACCCATACACCACTGCCTCCTACAGCATTTCCATGCTGCTGCTTACTGCTGATAATCATCTATAATGGAAAGTGTGTGGGGGGTTTTGCAGGAAACCCTACAACTCTTTACAGAAGTCTCCGTCTAAGAAAAAAACATCAGCACACCAGCACGGGTAACAAAAATAGTGGCTTGTGTTCTTTTCTGGGCGGCACACATTAAGTCAGCGTGGGCCTCGGATGCATGTGAGTTTAAATGAGAAGCAGCAATTATCTCGTTAACGGGAATAATAGTTCGGTAGTTGTTGTGTTGTGTTGTGGTGGCACTGTGGCTCTGTACCTGCTGATAAAAAGGGAAGAGATGAGCAGAGCAGAGCAGAACCCTCGAAGGCCAGCGCCCTGTTCTCGCACATCCTGCCATGGTTTGGCCACACCATGCATGTATTAATGGGTTCACTGCTCTAATTGCTTCTCACTTAGACAAACCCCTGCAAATCACAGGGCGAGCCGGCTGCGCTGCCGACCCCCCCCGGGACAGGAGACGGCAGGCAGGCATAAGCGAGGACAAGGACGAGGATGGGGGGAGCTCGGGTATTTGGAGGCGCCGCTAGAAGTGTGTGGAGTGTAGGCGCCTCTGAGGGGAAAGAAGGAGGGGTTGTTCCCAAGAGACGGAAGTAGTAGAGAGAAAGAGAGAAACACACATACGTTTGAACACAGTTCTGTGCTTTCAGACACACACACACACACAGTCTCTCTCTATCTGTCTCTCACACACACACACACACACACACACACACACACACACACACACACACACACACACACACACACACACA
>JAOUQZ010000017.1:7966115-7988575 GCA_028564935.1 Neosilurus hyrtlii
TGTTGATCGAAGTGAGCGAAGAACTGGTTCAGAGTGTTTGGTAGGGTGCTGACCGAGGAGTCTGCTGATGTGTGCGTGTCCTTGTAGCCAGTGAGTGTCTTGATCCCCTTTCACATATTCCTGGTGTTGTTATTGTCGAAGTCCTCCTCAATGAGCTGTTTTTATTTGCACTTGTCTTTTCTGATGCTTCTTCGCAGGGCCCGACATGCCTCTTTGTAAGCTTGCTGGTTACCTTACTTATCCGGTGCTCTAAGCAGGGTGTGCACCTTACTGTTGAACAACGGTTTCTGTTTCGGGAAACCTTATCAGTCCTTGTTGTGGCCACATTCCCAGGTCAGTAGTTTATTATGAGAGCACAGCTGATGTTAACCCTTCAGCTCTGTCTCCTCTGTGAATATTCCCCAGTCTGTAGAGTCAAAAACAATCCTGTGGCTTTCTCAGTCCACACCTGAACTGTTTTAACTGCTGGTCTTTGGCTACAGATTTTCGGTTTATAAGCAGGAATCAGGGACAGAGAGAGATGATCTGAGAGGCCGAGATGTGGCAGGGGGTGGCTTTATAAGCATCTGGAACGTTGGTTTAGACCTGGTCCAGTGCATTTTTTTCCCTCGTCGAAAAACTCACATTTTTGGAGAATCTAGGCAGGAGCGACTTTAGGTTTGCATGATTAAAGTCTCCTGCCGTGATTATAACACAGTCCAGCTGTGCTGCTAGCTGTTTGTTAATGGAGTGTTTTAGCAGCTCCATGACTAGCTTAGCATTAACTTGGGGCAGCACATAAACTGCAGTTAAAACTACAGACGTAAACTCTCTCGGCAGGTAGAAAGATCTTCACTGTACCACCACCAGATACTGTATGTCCGGACAGCAGTGAATATCTTTGGGTTGGAGCACCAGCTGTAGTTAATGTAAACACACAGGCCTCCTCCGCGTTTCTTACCGGACATGCTGGTTCATGGCCCACTAGCTCAATCGCGGCATCCGGGGTGAAAGTGTCCAACCAAGTCTCAGAAATTACCATTACACAATAATACATGCAGCGTGAATTAAAGCGCCGTCATAAGTCATCCATCTTGTTGAGTGACCGGGAGTTGGTAAGAAATAGGCTCAGAATGGCGGGTTTGTAGGGGTTAGCATTTAGCTTAACATTACAATATATTTCTATTCTAGGGGCAACACGGCGGCTAGTTGTTAACATGTCCACCTCACAGCAAGGAGGTCCTGGGTTTAAGTTCCAGGCTCGGGCGTTTCTGTGAGGAACCCTAATTATTATTAAGTGGCTTAGAAAATGAATGAATGAATGACAGGACCTAAAAATCTTGGGGGGAAAAATATCTTAAGATAACACTTGGAAGGACATTGTCTACCCTCAAATTCTGTTGTTAGACAAATCAGGACTATGCATGAATCATCATGTGGATGATTAAGGATCTGGCTCAAGAACAACAAAAGTCAACAAAAGTGTCTTGGATTTGAACTTTAATCTTTTGGTCAGTGGCCCAGTCCCTTAATCACGCCCCTATTAGTCCACTGCACCAGAATGTATTACTAAGAACTTTCTGGAACCATTTGTATATTTAATATCCGCCCAACTTTAGGAGGGCTTGATATCTACATACCGAACTTTAGCCTCAGTAGCAACAAATCATACATTAGGGTTGTCATTATAGATGTATTTCTACTATGGTTCAGCTGCATATTTTGTCATCCAATAATCCACCAGTAAATTTTACATACTTTTATCATTAATATGAAGTATTAAGTTTTCCTTTGAAGTTTGTAAATTCAGTTTTACTTAAACACATAATGTGATTCATTTTCATTGGCTGAGATGTTCCTTAGAGGACTGTATGATGTGGAAGCTATAATATCCTGTAATAAATCTATTACATACATCCACAAACAAACACTGTAACCAGCTTTGTGGGAGAAGATTCCTGCAGAGATTTTGGAAAGTATCCATTTGTGAAGAGTTCAGGGTGTACCCCACATATTATCCAAAGGCAGCTGGGATTGGCTCGGTTTTTGACAGACTTGCTGCTTGGTGTGTTTGATGAAACGAAAACATTTTGTTCCAGGGTTCTCTATGGAGTCTTTATAGCTTTCCCCACAGGGCCAAAACAAAAAGGAGGCTGGAGCCTATCTCAGCCAACACCCTGAATAGCTCACCAGATTATTGCTGGGTAACACACACACACACACACACACACTCAGCCACTCACATTCACATTCAGACCTAGGGTCAATTTGAAACAGTCAGTTAGCCTAACCTGTCTTTGAACTGCTGGAGGAAACCCAAGTACCCAGAGGAAACACATGCATGCATGGGAAGGAAATGCACAAGCCCGAGCCTTGGACTCGAATCTGGGACCTTGTTACTTCAAGGTGGACACGCTAAACACTATGCCATGCCACACACAAAAAGAACCCTTCAAGATATATATTTTTAATAAAATATGAGACCTTAATACAAATATACTGATAAGCTTGTCTATCCTTCCAGATATTCTTTAGTGATATAGTGTTTGCCACATTTATTTTTATTTTAATCGTGACTGCCATTCCAGCAGTAAAACTATCAAGAAGCCCTTTCTTTTTTGAGTGCTTGCCATAGCAGTATTGAGAATGATTAAGTAAGTGTAATAAAGGGAGATCTCTGAGACTTCTGCTGGAGTTGTGCTCAGCTTCTGGTTTATGTTACACAGCCCACAGAACAGAGTCTTAAGTAGGAGTGACTGAGTAGTTATGAGGAAATTGGGAGGTGGTACGTACGGAAATGAAAGGGAGAGATGGGTATTTATAGGAATCCTGCTAGGAGGATATGCTTCAGGCAGGATTATTCATCCTAGAGGTTTTTTTGTTTGGGCCTTTTGTTTTTATCATTTTAAAAACCGACAACATGCTGTTTCCATTTAGGGAAAGATTACCAGTAGAAATTCTTTATTGAGAACATCCCTAGAAAGAACCCTGGGGAATCTTTTATTAAAGAAGGCGGGGACTGAAATGAACAACTTTATTAATATTTTAGATGTGACCATGAAAATTATACAAGTCAGTAAATGCTATCCAAGTTTAAAATGACAAAATGTATCAGATGACATATTAATAAATACTACTTTAACCCTCTTAGGCTGGACATTTCCGCAAAAGGAATGAAATGTTGCCTTTCATTCTATCAGCTTTTAGCAACAAACCAACAAATCAATCCAGAATTAAGCAATTCACGTGCAGGCACGATGGTGGTTACTGTTTGAAAAGTTTCATACCGAGATGGATTGCACCACGAGGTCCAGGGATAAATAATACACTCTGTTATAGAATCCAAGGTGAATAGAGGCCCCAATGGCTATGCATTTAAACATCTTTTTTTCAGCATCTGTCCGAGGCAGGGATTCTCAGGCAGGCCGGAAGCATTTACCCAAGGCGTGTGAGTTTATCACCTGCCGGTCCAAGCTGTGTCAGCCTGGTTGGAGGTATTGCAGAGGATGGATTTAGGAAGATTAATTTGGTGGAGAAGGTGCAAGGAAACACAAAGACCAATCTATCTGCGTCTAGGAAATCAGACAGTCTCACAAAAAGACGAGTGAGCAGGATGGCATGGCTATCTATCACAAAATGCTCATTAAACACAAGGTCAAGTTGCTCTCTGGCTCCAGGCCCCAGGATGACATAAAACCCCTGCAGAATGATTCACCCACCAGGTTCAGTGGGTGCACAAAGTAATGCTCAGTGGGTCCCAAACATTTGACACCCACAAAAACCTTTGATTTACTTAAAAATGGAGGGCAGACTCCCCTATTAAATATGAACATGTGTATATTTTCATTAACAGCTGGTTTACTTTTACCTACATTGTTGAAGTTGCAATCTGCTAAAATTTGATAGTTTGAATTAGTTTCAAAAGGCTGCTGTGCCACTCTCACGAGAGTGCGAAATCAGGAGAACGGGACATGAAAACACAGTCCATAAAAGCAAAGTTACTAACAATAAGCCATTCTAATAAATACTTAGAAAAGCACTCAGAGCGCAGACCTCCCCCAAGGCCGCAAAGAAACTTTAACATTTCCTGGATCCCCATTATAATCTGGATCACTGCCAAACTCTAATCAACTGTTTCTTGTATCATTTCCCAGCTATCCTAAAAATTTCATATACAAAATCCGTCAAAATCAAAATCCCTTTTTGAGTAATGTTAACAAACAAACCAACGCTGGTGAAAACATAACCTCCAAGGCCCGAGGTGATAAAAAGATCATATTTTAAATATTTAAAATTCGCCCCCTCACAGTTAGATATATTACTCTCCACTAGAAAACAACTCAAATCTTTAAAAATTCACTGCATCCAGACAGTAATCTGGATCCCTGCCGAAATCAATTGTTCCTTGTATCATTTTTGACTCATCCTGAAAATTTCATCAAAATTTATTCATAACTTTTTGAATAATGTTGATAACAGACAGACAAACAAACCAATGCCAGAGAAAATATAACCTCCTTGGCAGAGGTAACAATGGAGCAAGGTCAAAAGTGTCATGGGCCCACAGGAACTGCTCATCGCCACCGTCAAGCGACACAAGATGGTGTAGTTTGGTCATATTGCTTGGCATGACAGCCTCTGGAAGACCATCAAGCAAGAAACAGTTGAGGGTGGACGCAGGCAGGGACAGCAACGCAAGGGCTGGTTGGACAACCTAAAAGAATGGATGGACATGACCATGACAAAGCTCCTGACAGCCGCCGCCAACAGACTGGCCTGCAGAAGGGCATTTACTTCTTCAGCATTTGGATCCCCGACGACTTCCAAAGTGTAACAGAGAAAGAGAATGGCAACAGTATACAGATAATAAACTAACATATTAGATATAATCCTGTGAACTTCTGAATAAAATTGGCTTTTCACTACTTTTCGTATTACAATGTCGCCGCCCCGTGTGTTACCACGTGAGTTATTGCTTTTTTAATCTCTACACGAAATATAAAATGTTCAAGAAACTTTCACTCATTTTCTAGGGTCACGGGGAGGCTGATGCCCATCTCAGCCGGCTCATGGTGAGGGTGGGGTACAGCCTGAACAGCTTGCCAGGCTATTGCAGGGCCAAAACACACACAAACACTTACACTCACTCTCACACCTAGGGGCAATTTGGAACAGCCTACTGTGCATGGTTTTGGACTGTCGGAGGAAACTGGAGTACCTGGAGAAAACCCATGCAAGCACGGGGAGAACATGCAAACTCCACACAGAAATGCTGCGAGCCCGGGAATCGAACCCGGGACCCTCTTGCTGTGAGGCGAACATGCTAATTCATGAAACAGTGCAATTTAATAGAAACAGGCAAACTATGCATGGAAACTTTTATTACGTTTGGTAGTTTGGTAGCATAAAGCTGGAGATCTTAAAACATTCATATATTTTATCAGCTCTACACTTAATCTCAGTGTGAGTGATAAAAGATGTTAGTGCTGCTTAAAGGGTCAGGATTCCACTATGTAGAAATAATAATACACTGACTGTAATCAAATCCAGGGGTGTGAATTGTGTTTCTGATCCTACAGTTTACTCTTCCCAGTATAACATCATGCTATAATTCAAAGTGACGCCTTTCTACTATTAGTTATTACCTTTTTTACTATTAGCAGAAATGAAGTCATCAGCTTTGCCAGATAGATTTGTGATGGTTCAGAAGAGGCGTACATCATTAAATAAACCCTTACAAACTGAATAGTTTATCAAATGGCAGGCTGCCAAAGGGTGGATGTGTAAAATAGAGCTTTCACATATCTCTGAGGATAACAATATAATCCAGCAGGAAGACATTGAGCATTGTAAAGAAAAAGACAGGACTGTGGGTGAGAGGGTGGGGTGTTGGTGTGGAGTCAGTGAGGAATGCACAAGGCTGGCCAAATGCAGATCTCTCTGGTGTTGTGGAACAGAAGAGGGAATAGTGATCTGCCATGGCAGGAATGTGAGAATAGGATATCATTAGAGGCTGAAGGCAGCTCTCCTGTTCACACACACGTCTGCTAACACCGGAGGGACACACAACAGCTGTCTAATAACATGGACCGACTGCACAGTTACCCCACCGGAGAGCACCATCTACTTCAACCATGCTTGCTCTCGCCCAGAGAGACAGAGCGAGACAGAAAGACAGATTGGAAATATTATTGTGTGGAGGTTTTTCTATTCACTTCAAGATGGAGGTCATAAACAATCATAACAATAAAACTTCATAACGCTGAAGGCTTGATTGCTTCACTCCACAAGAAGATTAACTAACTACATTTCTTTTTACCAGGAAAACAGATCTGTCTTTATTTTAAGTATGAACGTTCCATAACCATGACTTCTGTACTACGAAGTCACTGTGACCAAAGAGGTCAAAAAAGGGGCCATCCATACCAAAACTAAAAAGAGACCAAGATTTAACTATAAGATTATCCAGACTGCCAAGTGCACTCTTTAAAATATAGATACTTCCATATTGAAGTGAGAGATAATGATTGTTTTTCTCTTTGTTACCTCTGCGATAGAGTGGTGACCCGTTTAAGCTGTACTCCGCCTCTTGCATAACATCAGCTGGGATTGTCTCCAACTTCCACCACAAATCACAAGCCCATAGAGTCCATTGATTTCCTTCACAGAATCATGCGTCACACTTAGAGATTTCTCCAAATTCCCAGAATCTTCTGATGATATTATGTACAGCAGATGAGATATTCAAAATCTTCACAAGTGTACATTGAGGAATATGATTCGGAAACTGTTAAATAATTTGTGTACGTTTTTTTTTTTTTTTTGCAGATTGGTAAACCGCTGCCCCGATGCGATTTTGATACCATGTTACTAGTTACAAAATTTAGCTCCAGCTGTTTCTTTTCAGTACCGTTTACGTTTCCAGCCTTTTGTTGCCCAACTTTTTTGAGACTTGTTGCTGCCTTCAAATTCAATCTGAGCTAATATTTTTCATGAAATAGTTTCTATTTTCTATGGTCTATTGTTATTAAATCATTGCATTCTGTTTTTGTTTACATTTTATACAGTGTGGGGTAGTAGATAATAGATGGATGAATGAATGGGGGTGGCACTGTGGCATAGAGCTTTGCACGTCTACCGAACTGCAAGATGGTCCTGGGTTCGAGCATTTCTGTGTGGAGTTTGCATGTTTTTACATGGATTTTCTCCAGGTACTCCGGTTTCCTCTCATAAACCAAAGACATGCACATTAGGCTAAATGCCTGTTCTAAATTACACCTAGGTGTGTGCGCTGGCGCTTCAATGGTCTGGCAAGCTGTTCAGGGTGTACCCTGCATTTGCCTAGAGTAGGCTGATATAGGCTCCAGCCTCCCTGCAACCCGAGAATGATTAAGTGGTTTGGCAAATGAGTAAGTGAATGGATGGATGGGAGGAAGGATAGATGGATGAATAGATACTTATCGGTAGTGATAAAAGCTCAATAATGCCCAGCTGCAGATTTAACAGTATACATTCAGACTATAGCAATGGAACTGGAAATTAAGTTACATAATGAACAATCTGGACTTTTCCTGAACTGCTTATCAGATTGTTGTCACTTCATTTAAATAGGAATGCAGCCATAACTTTTACAAATTATTTAATCAATTTACAGGCGTAAATTGGCAGCACAAAAATACCAACATTTATCTAGCAAGCTACAAAAAAAAAGGCAAAGCTGACATATTACAATATGAAACCACTGACTGACAATTTTACATCTTTGACAACATGAAAAGGATCCACAGAAAGAGAGACCTGTGTCTGTTCACTTCAATAAGTGCAAAGAAACTGAAGAAAATGACTTTCTGCAGTCTATATAATCATTTTTACCTTTTTTTCTTCTTCCTTTCTCTGATGCCGCAGCTCATTCTGTGCATGTAGTTGATTATCTCAGGGAGGCTGTTTTCTGTTAACAAAAGAAAAAGTCACTCAGATTTTGTGCAGAAGTCTATTTCCAAAGAAAAAAATAAATATTATTTATTCTTCATAGGATGAGAAGTTCATTTCGATTTCTATCATACACCGCCCAGCAATGGACCGCCTTTAGCTTTAATTACAATGCATTATTGTAGTCATGGGCAGCAGTAATGGGGCAGCCGTACCCAAAAGTTTAAAGAAGCAGGTCTGTGGCAGCTGGTTCGATTGAGCGGCACACCTTCCCTTCCTTCACTTTCATAGCTGAAGTGCTCTTTAGCAAGGCACCTTACCCCCAGTTGCTGTCCGGGTGCTACAATGTGTGGCAGCCCACTGCTCAGAGTGTGTGTGCTCACTTTGGATTGGTTAAATGTAGAGCCAAAATTCACCCTGTGGGGTTAATATGGCACAAAAAAAAATTCAGTTGGTCAGGTCAAGGCTCAGCAACACTATGTGACAAATTTAATTCAGATGATAGTCTAAATGTACTAAATGACTTTATCTTCCGATGGTATGGATATAAAACTGGGCTCAAATAATGAAACACCCAACTCTGGATAGAGCTAAATGCTGTGATGTTAAGTTTTGTAGAAACAATGCTGTTACAATTACAGTAATCAAGGCTGAAAATAGTCCATCAAAATATTAGTGTGTGGGAATTTGTTTTGGATGGTGCGTGTGTGTGTTGGTGGTGGTATAAATACATCATTACATAGAGTTACATACACAGCATACATTTTTGTGAAGACTGAGCCTGAGGTGATGTACCTTCATCCAGAGAGAGTGATGTCACAGTTAATCCAATATCTTCCTGAGCAACTTGAGAAGCTGATGGAAGAAGTCACTGGCTTAGAGGTGATGAGCCATGACACCTGATTAGCGTAAACAGATAAGAGTGGGCAAAGAACCGACCCCTGGGGCACTCCCACAGTAAAGCTGTAAGGTGATTAAACAATCTCTCCACATTATGCAGCAGGATCAATCCTGTAGAACCAGGTTCGATGTATGTTTTTTCCTTTTCCCATTTTATTCCTAATCCCTGTGCCATTTATGAATGATAATCATCCTGGAACTAGTAATAACACGTTGAACATAGCCATTCCAGAATAATCTCATCAAATTGGATGCGTTTTCTTTAGCTGGCACATCTCAGCGTGTCATCCAAAAATCTCTTTAGCTGTGGCTCAGAATTTCATACAGAGACCAAAAGCCTGACAAACCTGACAGCCACCTTGGTGAATGAGCAGATCTACCACAGCGTTGCTGTCTGATGTTGCTGAAACATGATAATGAAGCCTTCCAGTCTGATCGTGCTTAAGTCACACCAGGGGTGCAGCCCTCAGAGCTGATAAAACCTCCCATGTTATAACTCAGTGGAAGTTGAGATCTCAGCTTCTGTGATTCATTTTTCCCCTTGATCTGTCACTGGTTTAGATAGTGCTTCTGATGGATAAAAAAGTATAAGCACATTAAAATAGCATGCTACCTATTGCAACCATGAGGGTTACATGCACATTGTAAAGGGATAGTTAGATAATGGTTAATGTCAGATATTGCTGTTTCCATTTGCAGACTGATTGTATTGGGCATGTATTAGGAATTATAGATAAAATTTACAAATAGACAATAGAGGCTCCCTAATGGAGGAAAAAAACAAAATCTCAAACACAATACTCTTAATACAAATGCCAGACAGTTCACGCTGTCCACTCCTGAGGCCTGCTCTGGGCAGATTTCTGCTCTACTCACGTTTTACTGCTGTGTACAGCCCTAATGAATAGCCTACTATATATTCAGGGGCTAATCCTTCCATATATTAGGATACTGCTGTTTTTGTCCCTAAAAACTGTTGGTCATCACCCCCCAAACTCATTTGCCGAGACACTTAATTGTACTATGAGGCACGAGCCTATCTCAGCCTATCACTAGGCAAAGGCAGAGTACACCCTGAACAGTTCACCAGACCATTGCAGAGCAACACACAACTATTCACATCAACATCCACACCTAGAGGCAATTTGGAACAGCCAGTTAGCCTCTTTGCATTTCTTTGGACTGTGGGAGGAAACTGGAGGAAGAACAAGCAAACTCTACACTGAAACGCCCCTGCCTGGGACTTAAACCCAGGACCTGTTTGCTGTGAGGCAGTTGTGCGAACAATGCCAACGTGCTGCCCAAAACCTGGTGCTGTAAACATACAGTTCATCCCAGGACTCTTATTCACAATATGCCATTACTGACACTCATCCTTGCAACATGCTTAGGTTATTTGCTGAAGAATCATTTATAACCCCACTATCAATTGTGGACTGGATACCTTTTGAGGTTTTTTTTTTTTTTTAATGCTCAGGGTTTCTTCATTTTACTGTCTATAGGGCTATGTCCTCAGCAGTCTCACCTGTGGCTTGTATATCTACTGCCAAAAGTGCTATACAAATAAAATCTCATTAATTCCCACACCTAAAAGTGTGAGTGATCACGTAATTATGGTCAATATCCTTTTACCCACTGGAAAAATTTGAGAATCTCAAATCTACACACTGATCAACCATAACATTAAAAATATTATGAGAGCTCACAGGAAAAAGACAATAACAATGATTTTCCTGTTAGAGTGACACCTACCAGTAAGTGCAGTTGATGTGTTGGATGCAGAAAAAATGAGCAAGCATAAGGATCTGAGTGCCTTTGACAAGGCACATTGTAACAGATAAACAACGGCAGGTCTTGTTGGGTGCCCCTGGTATACAGTAACTACCAAATGTAACCCAAGGAAGGACAACTGAACTGGTCAGTGTCATGAATGCTGAATACACAATGAAGCTACTGTAGCACAACCTGCTGAAGCTGTCAAGGCCGGGCAAGGCTATGGTAGAAAGGTTTCAGAACACAGTGCATTGGAGTTTGCTGCATTTGAGGCTGCCTATCCGTAGACCAGTCAGCTGGTGATAATGGTATGGCTGATAAGTGTATAAACACAAAAGGTGAGAAGAGGTAAGCCATATATGTATTGACCCATAAATAGAAAAGATGCCTGTAAAAACATTTACTGCAAAATGTAGTGACGGGAAAAACATATTTTGTGAGACTGAACATTTATGTCATGCCATGCAAAACAACAAAAAAATTATTCTTGTAAAGTATTCTTGTGGTGTAACTTAGTTTTATTTTAATTTCACAAAATTTTCAAAAAAATTACAAAATACTCAAATGGGCAGAACACAGGACTCACAATTTTTGTTTTAATTATTTCTACTTTTGTTTACATTGTGTCATCCCATGGCGACTACTAATATATACAATAAGCTTCAAAATACCAGTATATATAAATCTTAGCAGTCAGAATTTACATTCTGCTATTGCCGCTTTGAAACAAGAAGCTAAACCATTGACAACACTCAACATCGAAGGTTAAGACACAGAAAATTGGACAAAAAGGGAGGAAATGCTGGAAACAAAATTAGAATGTTTTATACGTTGAAGAGACAGAGACAAGTAGATGGCAGAGTCCAACTCGAAAAGAAAAAAAAATTGCTGATGATGGAGGTTGGGCTTCAGCTGACACAAACGGGTTTTTGTGTGCGAGCTCTTAACCAATGAGAGAGAAAACAAAACTCACTGTCTTTTACAACAGCACTGATTATCAAGTATTATTCCAATTCTGAAACACAAAAATACCTTCTGGCATTGAGAGCATCAATGAGTGTAAGATGACCGTTATGAGTGTGTGAGACATAAAAAGAGTAAAATACTGCATGTAACAGTAGACGATGGCGATCACACGGCCCATGGGAAGTGCAGTGTCAGGAATGCAGAGAAAAAGCTTCAGTGGTAACATGTTCTTCTCCACTACTACAAACATGCACACACAAAATACGCATATTCTTGTTCAAATCTCTTAAATCCATCTTTTATGGGGAACCACGGCTTTCGAGTATCACAGTGAGGCTGACTGAGCGAGAAGTCTCGCACCTGGAGGCAGAGCGACTTGTGTAGTGGAGGTGGGGGAACTGCACTGCCATTAGCACCTAACAGCACAGGGCTGGTTTAAAATCATTAAAAGCATCCATGAAAAGCACTGAAGGGGAAAAATATCAGGCCATTCTCATCAACAGAAAGATCAGAATAAGAAGCTTTATAAAACCAATTATATCACTTTGGTGGACAGAACAAAGTTTTTTTTGTTTGTTTTTAAATGCACTCATTCACATTGTCAGTTCATAACCAATTAGATCAAATTTCATTTTCAGATGTTACTCAGTGCAATTTACGTAATCTCTCCTTGGAGCCATAACACTTTGAGGAAATGAACATGGTAATGACATCACAAATGGGTCTGTATGTGTATCTGTGGCTGACAGTCTATAGAATGAAAACGAGCTCAACTTGAGCATTTACCTTAGGTGTGTGTCTGTGTGGATAAAAATCTTGTACAAGCATTTCTCTGTGACCCTGTCTTATGGGTCGCAACCACGTGACATGGCTACTTACTCAAATAATGCCATCTGATTCCCCTCTGAAACAAGGGATGATACTTCAGAACTATTATACTGGAGGTCTACAAATCGGTCAGGAATCCACACCTAATAATAATAATAATAATTATTATTATAATCATATGTATATATATTTATATATACTATTTACAGACTCAAAAAAGTCATGCTGCAGCTTTTCTTAAAATTAAAAACCTCCTACAATGTATTAAAATAAACATTGAATTTAAGATAGCACTTTTTAGATATAATGGCCCGACTTCTTCGTTTTTCCTTTTTTTCTTTTTTGGAATAAGCACAGTGACAAAGTGTCTTGTATTCTAGCACCTACAAAAATGTCAGGGAAGCTTCTCAGAGGATGTTCATGCAGGAAAGTCACAATCAGTCTTGAGGACGTTGTCACTACTCGAATGCTATATACCAAAAAAAAAAAAAGTGAAGTCAACTTCTTGAAAAAATAAAAAAATAAAAGTCCATATGAGTAAAGAAAACTGACAACAGACCAAAAAAAAAAAAAACAAAAACAAAAAAAAAAACGTTTTCAGATTATCCTTGTCACTTTGTTTTTTAAAAATGTCCCAAGGGCACCGACATTTCTGGTGCGACCTCCTGTGTCCTGCTGACCTCCTTGATATCACATCCCTTTAAACGATCACAGCTGCTTATCGCTCTCCTTCTTTAACCGGCTATGAAGAGAAGACAAACAGCCTGAGTCAAGAACATGCCTTACACCCAGCAACCACATCAATAATCTTGGACACCCAGTTGTACTCCAGTCAGTAAATGCTTACATCTTCATGAGACATGACATTTTAGAGAGATTATAATACAAGTCTTTCATTATTTGGTGTGACTAACTGACCTGTAGTAGTCCTCCTGGCCAGGCAAAGGGCCTCCGTGCATGTGATGGTGGCCATGAAGCCACTGCTGCTCCATGGCTAGTCTCTGCAGCTCTGCAGACTGAGCATGCATAGCCTGCAGCTGGTGTGCTGCCGACATAGGCGGAGGCAAACCTGCAGGCAGTTCTCTGGGGTATGAAGCACCTGTAACATCAACACACAGGGTAGTGTAGACAGGTTAAGACCCAAGTCTGCATTATAGAACAGTACAGAAGCATAGTGAGAGCATATCTGAGTAGGAGTATGAAAAACTAATCTAGTTTGTGATCTGATTCTGGTGGCAGAACTCATACCGAATACAGGGTGCCGTAGCATCTCGTGCTCGTGAGGGGGCTGGCCGAGTAGTGGGTTTGGGATGGCGCCGGGCGGGTAAGGGAAGCGTGTCAGGTGAGGTCCAGCAGCCAGAGGGTCAACAAGTGGATGGGCTCCAGAGCCTGGTGGACACACAAGACATTCACCACCACCTACTCCGTGTCAGCAGCAATTTGTCAGGGTACAAAGTCATTACAATAGTACAACAGTACAGACACAATTACATGCCCACCACTCAAGTGACGTGCAAGAGTCCTTAAATATAGGCCGAGCAAAGCTTGTGCTGCATGCAAGTTTTCACACATACCACAAAAAAACTACAGAAAAATGTAACCGAAGCATGTGGGTAATTATTTTGTGTTTTAGTGACTGGTGTAAAAAGAAGAAGAAAATTCCTCACCTTGGTGCAGTGGGTCCTGCTGGTGCAGGTGGAGGTGCGAGTGGATGTGCGAGTGCTGGTGATGGTGTGGCGTGACGTTGAACATTTGCAACCGGGCGATGGGGTCGTTGGCTAATCTCTCGGCATGCAGACGCTCGGCAGCCAGACGCTCTGGGTAGGACATCTCGGGCCGCAGTTGGGGGTTGGCCAGAGCCAGGCGTTCACGCTCCAGAGGATTCAGTCCTGGGTGGAAAGAGGCAAATGGGTGGCCTGCCATGGGGTGTAATCCGATTGGGCCATGACGGGCAAAGTGCTCCATGGGGTTGGCTGAGGGGTGCAGGTTGTCCAGGTCAGCTGGTTTCACCTCAAAGCCTGGTTTCATCCTTAGTTCTCTTTCACGGATCTCACGCTCACGGATTTCGCGTTCTCTCAGCTCACGTTCACGCATTGCAGGGTCAGCGTTATACAATCCTGGCATGTGGTAAGCCAAGAGTGGCTCAGCTGGATTAAGAGGCATAAAGAATGGGTGATTGCGGTTGGTGGGTGACATGACATGGGGTCGAGCATACTCGCTAAGCGTGCGCAGGGCTGGTGTGTCTGGGCCAATATATGGTGGCACAGTAGCAATGGTGGCTGGAGTTGTGTCGAAGGGTGCTCGCATGTGAGCCGGACCAGCCATTGAAGGATCACCCAGTCTGCCTTCATGGGAAGAACTGGATGCTTTCTGTAAAGCCAAATGAGATTATCGTTCGTTATATGAGGAGTTGCCATATTTATTTCATGAAGGACTTGAAAATACAGTGAAACCTACCGCGGCTCGTTCTGCTTCTTTCTCCCGTTCCCTTTCCCGTTCCCTCTCTTTTTCCCGTTCCCTCTCTTTTTCCTTCTCTTCCCGTGCTCTCTGCTCTGCTTCCCTCTTAGCTTTCTCCAATGCTTCCTCACGTTTCTTAGCCAGCTTGGATGATGGCAGTGGAGTAAAGTAGAAATCAGTTCTAGCACACGTATTGTAGCCTCTGTCAAGGTACTTGTAGAACCTGAAACAAGGACAGAAAAAATATCATTAAATGTTCATAATTTGAGTAAACTGGTTCTACTTAGGACATCCTGTTTGCACGTGGAGGGGCTGTGGCCATTGGAAATGCAGTTCATGCCAATTAAATGACCTTGGCTTGTCAGCTCATTATTCTAGAGTAAAGCAACTAAATCAGTCTCTTCAGTATTGCTGACATAACAAGCTACATCCTGGGTGCATTAGCGGCCTCATTGCTATTCACTGGTGGTGTGTGTGGAGCACTTGCGAGACAGCACAATAACAAAGTGAACTCAAGACATTAATTTACTGAGGTATCCTTTCACATTAATTATACAGTCATTAATCTCATGCCTGCGCTGGCATTGATGACGGGCAGGCAAAGAAAGCATAACTTTTAAACATTTACTACATAATCTTGATAATAGTGGTTATGGGTAATCTGGGACAATGATGTAGGACATGAGATTAGAGGTAATGTTTGCTGTACCGTGCAGACTGGCTGGCATGACTTGGTGTGTTGACGATGGTGGGCTCTGGTGAAGGACTCCTCTGCGGAGGTGGCGGGCTCTCAGGCTCCTCAGTCTCATCCAGAGGCTCCTCTTTAATCTGCACAGCGGGCATGGTGGAAGGACCTGAGCAGGGCGCACTGATGGAAGCAGGTAAGGGCATGGAGATGGACGAAGGAGGCTGCTGCAGCGCAGTCAGGGGTCCTGCCACTGAAGACGGAACAGAGGAGGGAGGGATAGCAGCTGAGGCTCCTGGGATGAACGGATGAGGAGGGAAGGCCGGCTGAGAAGGTGCACTGTGCGAGGGAGCAGACGAGGGTGAAGGAAGTGGTGGAGCCGGAGGAGGCACATGGTTTTGGGATTGTGTGAGTATGGGGGGCTGGGCTGGAGGCTGAGGCATGGGTTGCAATGGAGGCGGATGGGCAGAGGGCGGATGATGTGTAGGGAGCGAACTTAGAGGCTTCAGAGCAGGCAGAGGGGGTAAGTTGGGTGGTTTCTGGGGAAACTGTGGAGCCGACAGGTGGGGTGGATGTTTGTGTGTCTGAGGGTTTTGCATTTGCGGGATGGGGGTGGTGGGTGGAGGCTTTATGTGAGGCATGGACATAGGTGCAGGAGGTAAGGGCTGCTCTCGTGGGGGCTGAGTGCCACTCTGGGAAGATGACGATTGTATTGGAGAAGTGTGAGGTGGTGGTTGCTGCTGTTGTTGGGATAGTGAAGAGGCCTGTGCCTGCGCTGACATGGGGGAAGGGGGGACCTGAGACTGAGCGAGAGGAAAATTCTGTGGAGGTAAGGAAGCATGAGGATGAGGCATGTGAGACCCTGCCTGTAGTGGATGGCCCATTGGAGGCATAGGGCCATGCAGCTGAGGCTGTAGAGACTGTGAACCACTCTGTGAGGACACAGGAGGTTGAGGGATGGCCTGTAAGGGCGAGTGAGGAGAAGGCAACCGTGGAGGATGAAGTGCTGCTCCAGACTGAATGTGAGAAAGGGGGCCCGCTGAAGCTATTTGCTGTGGAGGGATGGGGGTAGTGGGCACAGATGGAGACACCTGTGAAGGGAGTGGTGTTGCACTTGACGTTGAGGGTGTAGGAGCTGTGGCGGTGGAAGATTGTGGTGCAGGGGGCAAAGTGCCCGTCTGACACTGGATTACTGGAGGGTGCTGACCCTGGAGGATCTGTTGTTGCGCTGATGAATCAGAGTCACTCTCGTTATCACGTGGACTTGGAATGCTGGGAGATGAGCTGCGGTTGTCCTGGTCAATGTCCTTAGGGTCGCTGCCCTCGTCGTTCACGCTGCGGCCATCTGAGCTTTCTACCTCTCCCTCTCCCTCACATTCTGAGGGTGAGTCAGGCCGATTCAACTCCTAAAAGAAACAAATGAGCAAAGTAAGGAAAGAATAAAATCAGTTACAGCACTGCTGCATGCTCTGTGGAACATGACATTGTACTAGGAAAATTATAACTGCTAAATATAGTGGTGTTTTCAAAAGTTTGGCACAACGGGAAAAGGAATCCGACCTGAGTCTTTGACTTCTTAGCACTGGTCCTTTCAGGCTCCTCTGTGTCTGAAGATCCCTTCTCTCTCTGCCGTTTGGAACTCTTCATAGGTGATGGTGCCTCCTCCTTTATCTTCTGTTGTTGAGAAGATAAACATTTAAGGTTGTTTGATCCACAGACGAAAGACATATGTTGAGCTGATACAGAGTGTCATAAGGAGACAATACCTTGCTGGGTTTTTTCACTGTCTCCATCTTGCTGTCAGTACTGGACGTGCTGGCAGCACTGGGAGAGGTACGACCACTCGAACGTAGGTCCTCGTTGGTTGGTGAGGCTCTGCCATCAGGGCTGGCTGTCTGCTTCTTCCGGCCACTTCGTAGTGTCGACATCTAGATAAAAACACTTATAAGTGTCTTCACAGTAATAGCATACAAATATGTAAGCACAAAAGAAAGGGCATATAATGTTAACAAAGGCTATTTTTCCTTGTGAACGGGACTCACCGGCCCACGGTTCCGTCGAGTCCTCATGCTATGCTTCCCGCCGAGCCCATCCTCATCCTCTTTGACGGGTTTGAACATAAACGGTGGTGGGTCCACAGGCTTCTCTATTGGGGGTAGCTCACCGTACTTCTTGAAATGAATGCGGCAGTCGGTGCACAGTAGGATATTCTCACGGCCCCCGTGGTGCCAGTCCTTGGAGGCTGCAAACACATTTCCGACTCTGGATGAGCTTTGCTTTTCACTTACTGGGTAGATGTACACATGGACTAATCTCATTTCTGACTCACACCCATACATCACACAGAAATCTGAAATGCTCACACTCAGGTTTGCCACATTGTATTATGTAGTGACGCTCGTAGCTCATACCATATGGGAGTACTGTGAGCGCCAACTGCACCCAACAAGTCAGAGAGTTAAATGAGGCAAAGAACAAATGAGTAACTGTCAGGTAGGATGAAATTAGCAGCAACATCCTCCAAGGTCCATCTGCCAGTGGAGAGAGTGGGTGAGCAGCACGGCTCCCTCAAACGGAGCGTAATTACAGCCCTGCTGTGGGGATTATTAAGGGCCTGACACGCCTGTGATGCTAGCACTGTTGTAGGAACGCCACCTGTCTCTCTGTGTTACTACCAACATCTAACACTGTGATCAGTGCACCTGGGGAGCGACTGACTACTGACTGTGAAAAGCTCATATTTCACTGAAGTTGGGTGAATATCAGATCATCAATGTGAATGATGTTAAACAATGTGCTACAAAATATCTATGTGCAAATACACAAGCCTGCCTTAGGCACTAGCAGAATGCAGCAATGTTTGCAGCATTGGTTTAGCATAGTAAACGGAAATCTTTCTTACTAGTGGTAAAACAGTGGCGGCAGGCGTATCCTTTCAGTTCCTGTTCACTGTCTTCACTGTCAAAGTCATCTTCACTGGCGGAGCTCAGGTCCACTGTTGGAGACAGCCAGAGTTATTGACATCACAGAAACTCATACCCATAAGAGAAAAACCCTATTGTAAATCTACACTTAGCATAATGCACCTTGTTTGGGGTCTGTGGGTGAAAAGATCATGAATCAATGTACTATGTAATAATAAAGGGTCAAGGTCCTCAGTGCATTTATTTTTGTATTGAAACGCCCTTCCTAGCTATGTCTGCTCTCTGTCTCTAAGGAATGAAGAGCACTTACAGAACTCGCTGGAGGGGGGTCGGGAGGGAGTGCTGACAGGCGTGGTCGCTGTGCGGGTCTTGATCCGACGGAAAACAGGCTGCCTTCGGTGTCGGCGGTGCGCACGGGAGCCAGCAGCCTCTGGAGTTTTCTTCCAGTAATAGTAAAAAGTTATCAACTCTCCCTGCAAACAGAAGTATAAAGTTAGAAGTCAAAAGATATTCTTTAATGGTGCATACATGAAAAAAAAAAGGGGGGGGGGGGGGGGGGGGGAAAAAAAAAAAAAAAAAAAAAAAAAAAAAAAAAAAAAAAAAAAAGGGGGGGGGGGGGGGATAAATAAATAAAACCCAAAACAAAACAAAAAAAAAAAAAACGACTTTTCTGGTTTGTTTCCTTTTAATCTTATCAAAAACAACCTACTGCTGAACTGCTGTTACAAATCAAGAGAATTTATGCTGATCTCTTAGTCAAAAATAAACAGAGCTGTTAACTGTGCTTTTTGCTCCCCCCCCTTTGTTTGTATGAAAAGCCCTGAAATGTCAAACTGATAAGAGCATACAAACAGGGGCTTAATTTCAGAAGGTGGTTGATGAAAAAAGGTTTAGTGCTGAGGTCAGCTAGCGAGCAACAGAACATGGATGCTGGATGGGAGACTCCATGCCAGGTTTTGTAGCTGACTGGTATGTTGTGTGGCTGTCTGTCTCTGTTCCAGGATTAGGCAGCGAAGCTTTCTGAATGCTAGGATATTAGGATCAGTACATTGGGGCTGCCTGGGTGGCAGCCGCTTGAATGGGAACAAAAGAACATGTCGGGGAGAGCTTTGGCGCTACAAATAGGGAGTGAAACAGCTCCGAGTTCCTTCATTGGAAGAGTCAATTGAACTTTAATCAAACATTCAGGGTGCGCTTGCCAGGGAGCAGAGCGTATAAATCCAGCACACAAAAGCCAGCCAGCAGATCAATACCCTACTGAAACATTAACACATGCAATCATGGATCAGAAGAAGCTTTGCTGAGACAGCCTGCACAAATTAACTGGTGCTTTCCGGCAGCTTTCAAAATAATACACACCCTGAAAGTATGGTCAGGCGAAGGGAGCAATTATCTAGTATTCCGCCTTTGGTGGCTTATAACATTTCTACCTTTCCTGCTGCATATTCATTTTGCAACAGGAAATTAGTCACATACCAGTTGCTTTGCTTTAAACAAGCTTTAGCATACTAAGGTTTGAAGGATTGATGAAGCAGGTCAAGCACTGGGTATTGCAAGACTGGTAAACTCAGCATGAGCTGGATTTAGAAGCCATTAAAATGTACTGACTGCTTTCTATTTTGGTTCATCTGTTCTTTTTGACATTAATTAGTCATTACAGCAGTGCACCCAATAACACACCAAAAGCTTGGTGGCTAACAATTATTCTTTTTTATTGGCAGGCAATGAAAACCACTTTTTAATGATCCTAAAAGCTAATTTAACCTGATGCTCTCTAATTTTTATTCTACATGCACTATATGCTATTCAGGGCAAAGCAGTAAAACTTTTTTTTAATTGAGAAAAGAAAGTACACATATACAGAAAAACAAATCGTCAAACTGCAGAAAGTTATAAAGAGAAGTATAAACAGTATATAGGTTGCCAAGATGCATATACATGAACATCAGAATGAAGTCAATAGGTTGTAAAGACCTTTTAAAATATTTATACATATATTCTACATATTTTTGAGCAATATGAAGAAAAAAGTCAAAAGAAAGTGAGTTAAAAGTTTACATCACAGGTGCTAAACTCGACCCGAATCCAGCCCACCAACTCATTTTATGTGGGCCGCAAGATCTTTCAAAGAATATGGTTATACTGTACAATCTTTGCATCGACGATTACAATGCAACCTAATCGTCAGCCTTCCACTAGATGGTGGCAGCCTATTTCAAATATACAGCTAGTCATTCATGACTCAAGGAAGATTGTATGCTAGCTTGTCACTGTTAAGCGCGGTCAGAAAATGCAAGTGAATAAAGGAAAGGAGGACAAATGCCTAAAGGAATCATTTTACCACATAGATTTCATGCTCGCTTTTTTAGAATAGATGTTCAGTGATTACATGGTTGTGATGGGGCCATTAGAGAGCATGTATTTAATTATTTATTTTTTAATGGCAGAACTGGTACAGAAATGGTTTTGACTATTTATTCCAAAATGACTGTTTATTCCAAGTCGGAGTGTATTAAGAAGGGAAAAGTGGGTTAGTCTTTAATAAAATAATAACAGCAATAAAATTAAATGAAAGAGACTCTCCTATCGCATTCTGTAGTGACCACTACAGAAGTAAAGACTTCCTCAGAGTGTCTGCTTTTGCAAATGTTTCCCACATGCTTCTGGCTTAATGCACCAGCACGAAAACATGCAGTGTATCCCCCTCTCGCCCTCCCCCTTCAGAGCCCGCTAGCGGACATGAGTAGGCGAAATATCAATTATCACAATTACATCAATTACTTGTGGGTGGTTGAGACATTAGCCAAATGAGAAACACAAGAGTGACAAATCGCTTCTTTGACTTTAAGATTTCCACCCACCTTAGCCTCTCAACACACATTAAAAACAAACATGAAGATGAGAAGAGACATGCATGCCCGCGTTGTTTCCACTGGCTAGGAGGACAGGTTCATGTTAACGTCCCTGTGACAATCCTTTTCAATATGCGATTAGTGGATCTCCTTTGGGTAATTTTGCTGTGATATGATGTTGGGAGGAATAATGGGCTGTGTAAGCGTGTGGGGTGCGAATGTGTGTTGGAAGGCGTGTGGCTTTGGCGGGGATGAACAAGGCGCAGGTGCAGGCCAAGGGATGGCAGACTTCCTGATGTGAAATATAATTGAAATGTGCAGATCAAAACTGCTCAGAAGGACAGAGTGCAGGCTTTCTTTACTAGGTAATACACTCCTACATTTAAACCTTCCCCTCTGTTCTTTCTATAGCCGGATTTGGGCCCAGATTTATGAAAGGAGATGAGTAAAAAGTAAAAAAATAAAACTGCTGTGGATCAATATTATCCCAGAAATAAGGGCAATACTCTGTCTTTATAATTCAAAGGTAATTTATATAATTTATTCATACAACAATAAATAAAATAAAGCATCAACAGCAAAAATGCCATGCTATATGATCTGCTGAGAATTAATATGTGGAGGATCCGAGATGAGGCTGTACTGACTTGATGAAATGTTCTGAGTGGATCATATTTGGCGATGACAAATATCCTTGGGAGATGCAGCCCTATAGAAAACCCCCTTTCAGGTCATGAGAGAGGAAATATGATTTGAAGGGAAGTGCCTAGAGCCTTCATTAAGCCACACTTCCCAGCTCTATTCCTCGTCTTCCTTCCTCTTTCCTCTCACCTATTCTTCTCCATCACAGTCAGAAAAGCAAAAAAAACCTGCTTGTACAGTGCCAAATTGTAGCGGGAGCAACAGGAGCAGTTATTAGTCTTTAAAGAAGAGAAATATCATGCAGTGAGGCAAAAATAGCCTTCAGGGGGGAGAATATCTAGCATAGGACCCGCACACCCATACTTCTGAAGTCACTTTTGTGAACATCAAAATGTCAGACTGTCGTTTGGTATGTGGAGACATTTGAGGATAGGATGTTTTTCTGCTCGCTTCATTCTAATGAACAGAAAAGTAATTTTAGATTGTGTTAGCTGACTGGTTTATATATATATATATATATATATA
>JAOUQZ010000017.1:7988674-7996174 GCA_028564935.1 Neosilurus hyrtlii
ATATATATATATATATATATATATATATATATATATATATATATATATATATATATATATATATATATATATACCATATTGTCCTTTTCCCTCTATTTTATTCCTCTAATGAATAATCTTATTATAATACAATGTTATATGTTTAATAGCTAAAGCAGTTGCAGGTTTAATGTTTCCCCATGCTAGCAGTACACGTACAAACACCTGTACATGCTGGTGAACAAAAACGTCCTGAATTACAGACTCTTTCAGAATGCTTCCATCTGCAGGATGTTTCTGCTGGGTGGATTATCTGACAAGGAAGAGGCTTAACCTCCTATCACCGCACTAAGGGATTTTTTTTCCCATCTCATTTCTGCCCTAAGTAAGTGTTGATGTGGGCGTTTGCGAGCAGGTTGTGTGTGAACTGCAATTTCCAAGAGATCATGCCTTGTTCACTGTGATTTAGAAACAGCTCTGGCATAGTGTTAGGGAAAATTGGGCCATTTGCTGGACTCTTCTAGTTGAGTATGTTTGTGTGCATGTGTATGTGTGTGTGTGTGTGCATGCAGAGTATGAGCGTGAAGGCTAAACTCCTGTATTTATACACTCATCCGTGCTCAAGTCCAGGCTTGAACAGATGGTTTCTGTTTTTCCTGGCAGATTTGTGATGAAGCCACAAAAGGCCCCTGCTTTGACAGGGCGCCAAACGGTTAAGGCTGGAGCTGGCAAAAGCAAGGCAAGGAGAGCGGGGAGAATGCGAGGGGAGGGCAGTGAGGGGGAAAGAGCGCTGAAGGGAGTGAGAAGAGGGAGAAAATGGAAGATAACAATGGACAATCAACCTTGCCAGAGAAAATGTCTCCAGAGCGCGCGCGCTCGAGCCAAATGCGTTGGAGGCTAAAAAAGAACATGTGGTGATTGGGTGCAAGCAGTCAATCTGCAGCTGTAAACATCCATTAGCTGAGTTTGGACTGTGCTTTCCTGTCCCTATGCAGGGCAAAAAGTGCCCAGGCAGGGAAAAAAGGGGGGGAGAGTAGCTGGAATGTAATTCTAGCCTTGATGGCAGAAGAAGTGAGCCAGAATTTTGACTCAAGAGTTTCTGCAGTGAGCTACACAGTCTGCCTCAACATTCGATGAACTTCATTTGTTTTTTTTATTTATTGTGAATAAATATATTAGAAGCCTGTCTCTCAGGAATGCTAAAAAATTGCTTTTCAAATTGAATACACGTTTGGAGCAATTGAATGCGATCTACCATTGATATTCGGCTGATATTTTATGCACCCAGTTATTCTGATTTATTCTGTATTTCATCTCGTTATTTTAAAGCCTTGAGCTTTTAAATTTTTTACTGACGGTAAGTGGAATCGATGCGTTGTGCAACCAGTTGAAAAAATATGGAAACTATCCTAAAGAGATATCAGCAGGCAGGTTAGGCAGTAATCTATCCTTGCATCAAGGTCAACGGCGCAAACCTCAGAATCACTCTGTGAAACCTGGTTCTGTTTTAATATGGACACCCACTGTCGAGGTTAAACCAAGCAACGGGGAGAGAAACTGAGTGGCCTTGGCTGGTGCAGCACAGAGTAAAAGGATGTTAGCTGGTTAATCCCCTGCTGCACCCCTAGTTTCTGTTGGAATAGAACGCATAAGCTCTGCTTTCACAGGTCAAAGATTCACAAGCGCAAGAATCAGCACTTGTATTTCCCTGCTGTAAGCGGTTTTGCCGACGGAAGAAAATATACAGCTACAGCGCAACTTTTTTGACAGGGACCGTTCACTCTAATCCCAAAGATCAACATGAATAGCCATGGCTTTGTTAGCAAACCTGCACTAAATGAGCCAGAGGCAGTCGTATTAAAAAAGAGACGGTCAGGGCTTCAGATCTATTCTTCAAAAGTGCGACAAAGAAAAGAATTAGTAGAACTACTGGCTGCTGAACGAATACAAAGATCTCCAGTAGAATGCGGTTTTCCATAAACAACAACCTTTTACCAAAAACAAGCATGCTCTTTTGCCACAGACAGCTGCTTCAAATTGTGCTAGCAGTTTTTAACCTTTTAAATTAGAGCTCAATCCTTAGTGTGTAATTATATGAAGTTCTCCAGGGCTGAGGTAGCGGGGTGACAGCGCTACCATGAATTTAATTTGATGCGTATAAAGATCAGACATCTGCTACAAGGCTGAACCAATAAAAATTATTTTGGCCATGTTGAACATTACAGATCCTTGTTGTTCTGATGAAGCCGATGTTCTGCTTATGCTACTGGATGCTCTTCAGCTTCATGGCACTGAACAAAGGGGGGGGGTTAGATTTGACAGGAAACATACCTTTTACCTTCAGCCATTCACACTTCCCTCGTTTGTACATTAACTGCCTTGGATTTAACCAGGCCATTTTGGTTTTCTCCATCTAAATAGATTTGGAGGCTGAGATACATCTTAAGTGCAAAACTATGTTTGCGTCCATCAAAAAATTACACATACTATGTCTTCTTTTCGTTATGGCTAAAACAAGATCACATAGCCTAGGATGATTCATCACTAACCTCAAGTTTCTACACGGATGATAATAAACAACCCGGACAGAATTAACACTCTCCAGTAAATGTGATAACACAACACAGTGCCGGAGATGAAAAGATGCGTGCCAATATCACTCAGACCTGAATCGATAAAAGCAGAGTTGAGTAACAGTGGCAGCGAGACACGATTCTCCCACAAGGCCTCAGGGGAGGGGTTGTGTTGGAAAAACAAAATGCACTAGGAATTATCTACTATCTGTAGACCAAGCACGGTGGGGATGTTTAGGAACATTTGTAGCGCTGGTATACAAATGATTCCATGACGTCGTCTTTTGAGTGGAGGAAATGGTGGCGGTGAAAAGAACAGCGACGGTCAGGCAACACACACCCACTTCCCCAGCTTCCCCTTTTATTGCCTTCATATAAAGCATTCCTGAGAGCTAGTCAGGCCTGGTGTGTTTGCACAGCAGTGGGCGCTTACTCTTGGCACCAGCACTTTATGAGAAACGCAGCTAATAAGAGCTGAAGGGAGAGGCAGAGACAGATGCACTGCACTGTATCGCCCTCTGTAGTCCTGGCTGTAGGCCCGGCACTTTAACAAGCTGTGTACAAGTCGTGAACTGTACAACAACTGCACAGGGAAGGAGAGCATTTTGCAAAAAAAAAAAAATCATTATACGACAATCTGGTGTTTAACAACAATAAAAAAAAATTTAGAAAGGGAAGAAAACACATACTGTGTAAGATTCGATTCAAGAGTTTGAAGATCAAAACATATGACTCTTGGTTAACATTTGCAACCTTGGACCGAAAGAGTCACCTATGAACAAAAAATGAGATGAGAGACTGGGAGACGGAGAATGGACTTCTGGGAAAATAAATCAGGCTTTCCTCGGGGCACTGACTGGCAATGGCACAGAGGACTGACTTTCAACACAAAAGCAACTTCATGCTTAAGCAAAGAAAGGTTTTAGCTGCCAGACAGCATTGGCTTTTCACTCAGTGTCTATGTTGAACTAACCTCCCAACCCTGCACTTGAATTTGTCTGCCTCTGTCTCAGTCACTCCCCCCAGACTTAATATTATTATTATTCTTCAAGCCACCTTACTCATGGGTTGGGTAACCAAGCTAAGGAATAATACAAGCAACAACAACCAGGAACAAATTCTCTAATGTGTCGGGTTTGGATGATCTATTTAGAATCTTAATACGGTGGTGTTTACTTAATGACCTTTTGATCCTAACTCTATAGTTATCAGACTTTAATTACAGGACAGCGTGTTTCTTTGTTCCACACTGAGTGAATTAAACACAGCAATAACGAGTAATGAATCTGAACATGAAGCTGAACGGCTACTCTAGTCAAACATATATTTGCTTGTGTCAACACTCCCTTGGTTAATATTTGTTTGCTCTGAATTTGACGTCTCAGCACTGGTTCCTTTTGTCCTCGGGATTTTCTTTAATGCCTAATCGTCCTTGTTAAATCAACAGACTGACACAGGTTTTAGATTCGCTAGTGTTACTCAGGATCCAGGAAGATAGCAAAATGAGGAAGAAAACCAGCTGACCTTTAAATGACAAACATGGTTTCTGTCAGAGCCAACATGGATTTTTCTCAAACCATGCTACAGGCATTAAAGCTAATCAAATTGAGGTATATCTAGAAATGCCGTCTGACATCTGGCTCGTTAAGTGACTGTACTGTATTTGAGATTATACTTCGTGTCGCATAGTGTAAACTCACCCACACACACACAAAAAAAAAAGACTCAACAGCTTATATTCACTAAATCACACTCGAGAGCGCAGGATTACGTCTGTCAATTGGCGAATTAGTTAAAATGACATGCCAACAAGCACAAGATAAGACGTACATCGGTGACGCTACTGAAGATCAAGTCTACCGTCAACCACAACACATTCCTCAGGTTCAACATCTCTGTGCCTAAATCTTCTGTAAGCCCAGTGGAATTAATCTGAAGGTTGTAGTATAGATTTTTGCCTACAATAAGAGCCAAAGAAAAAAAAAAAAAGAAAAAAAAAGTGCAAAACATAAATAATTGCAACTTCTTTAAAACTTTTGAAGCTAGAGAAAGGGCTTAATCAGTGTTTACTCTAGAACCAAGTTCAACTTGTTTTAAGTATGCAAATGGTCTAACGCTGACTGGATACCAGCACTTGGAAAATGTAAACGAGCACTACTTTAATATTTTACTAAGCAAAGCTTTTTGGTAAATACTGCTTTCAGACATACAACATACACAATACTTTATACACATCTAACAGTTAAACTTTGAATCTTTATTTTTATGCGATAGATTTAACCTGCAACCATTTAATTCTTTGAATAAAATGGTAAACTGTGCACAATTGTGATGTTATCAGTTGCGAAACAGATATAAAGAGCGCCTTCCTCTGCAGCGCTGCGTAAACAGTCATCGTACTGTTTTGGTTGCAAACACAGTGTGTTCACTGTTCTTGGGAATCCATCCAACAACCTAATATGCTTACTGTTAAATCTAATATCCATGCACCATGCCCATCTGCCAGCTACTTGTATCTCATTTCTTTCACTAACCCAGGTTCTGCGCCATCTGACTTCAGTGTGTCTGTTATAAATATCGAAAGGAGAGAGGAAAAAGACGACGGCAGCGAACATGACTTCATTTAAAGGACTAAGGAGGGGTAAAAAGAAGAAGAAGAAAAGAAGCTTTACACTCGAGGGAAATGACTTACCGTTTCCTTGTTTGGTAGTAGCTCTTTCCGAATCCTGAAGAAGTTTTTGCCGTACTGTCTCAGTCCCTTTATGAACCGCTTCTGTTTGTAAAAAGCACACAAAAAGGAAACAGGGGAATCAAATAACCATTTAAACGTGCACAAATATCTTGTCATGTAAACAGAAGAAAATATTTTTCTTCTGTGATGGGGGTGATATGACAGCAGAACCAGCAAAGAGAGCTTGAATTAACTGAAAAAGAGCAACCGTGAACAAAATATCAGTAAGAGAATGAAACAAACTGTTAACTGCACAGTGGAGGCGTCTGAAGTTCAAACGTAAACTTCAGTGAGTTACGGAGAATCTCAACACGCCTTTCCTGATTAAGCATTCTCACACTTACACTTCAAAGAGGAGCTCAGTTTCGGTGTGAAGAGAAGAAAAGAAAAGCTGAGCTGGATAAAAATCACAGAACAGCATTTGTACACTTTCAACATATTTAAAAAATGTCTAATCGTCATTTGACTAAAAAAAATAAATAAATAAACAAACAAAAACTTTCAGTAGTTACAGTACTGGCTAATAAACTTCACGCGATGTAATTACAACTGCTACAGAAATACAAATAAAAAGGGAGATTCTAAACGTTTAAATACATTACTATTTCTTTAAAAGCCACAGACTGTGAGCCGTAAAATGAGGAGACAGAAAACATTCATAACCAACGAACCAGACAAGCAGCAGATTTACTTTCTTGTTCCAGACACGAGCACCGCTCCACAGTAATCTCAGCCAATGCTTTCCGCCAACTAATTCCACCGAATAAAACCCTGCTCAAGTCCGCTCAGAGCACGCTCCAGTTCACCCAGTCCATTCGCAGGTACAGGAAAATCCGAGGGCGCAAATCCGCAAAGTCCCCAAAGGTGCGACGCTTTTTTTATGAGCAAGAAATAGCTTGTCACTCTCTGCTCCTCCACTACAAAGGGGAAGGCTTTACATGTGATCTTTCTGCTAGGGAGCCTCTGTTTGGTGGCAGTGTGTAAAACCTGGAGTGGAGCTCTGGGCTGCATGGTGGCTCTCTGTCACTCAAGCGTGCTCTGAGCGCAATCGCACTGCTCGCGCTGCCTTAACGTGTGCGTTTGTGCATGTGTGTAAGCCTTGCAGTTTCACATCTGCCTTTCTCATTAGTACCCCAACCCCCCTTGGTGTTGCCATTTGGGTTGGGGGGATGATAGAAGACAGACTTGATGGTTTATTATATCTACTTGAAGCAAGAAAGACACCACCTGAGGAAAAAAAATATGCAAGGAAGGAAGAAGACTGTAGCAATGTTCGTGCGTGCGCAGAGAACGGTTCAGGAGATGAATAAATGGAGACAAGCCACCGAGAAAACCAGACATGGAGCTGATATTGCCTGTTAACACATACAGCTTGTGCTGGTTATGTAACTAGGGAAGTGTTTACACAAGGCTTTTAAAAGAACAATCTGTGCAGGGTGGGGGCATCGGGCATCGGGCATCGGGCATCCCCCCCCCCCCCCCCCCCCCCCCCCCCAAATAACACTCTTTACAACATTTCCCCCTTCAAACTTTTAAAACACTCAGCAGACTGTCTGTCTGAGATAATGAAAAGGCTAATTAAGCAAATTAATAATACAAGCACCATCATATCTGCTTTTTCTTCACCTTGGCATTTGTACAAACAAACAGATTAACACGCTGAAACTCCAGTGAGGAAAATCAGAATCAGTGCCAGAAAGTAAATATTTAATTGATCTGATGTGGAAGGAGGTGTAGTGGATAAACCAGTAGGTGGAGCAGTGTTCAAAACCAGTGGTTCGAATTTAGCTTGGATCACTAAATAACACCATTAAAAGTGGTCTCAATTTGTTCTCATGGTTGGACATAAAAATAGTAAATCAGACATGTCGGCTATGTCTTGCAGTTACAGCAAGTCCTGCAAATGTCTCCTCAAAATAAATAAATTAAAACAAAATAAAGAAGGGAAAAAAAAGGAAGAGGAAAAAACAGGGAAGTGATATTAAGCATGTGGCTTCCCAGGTGTACTGCTCCCCTATTTGCCTCCCCTACCCCAACAATGACTAACATCTGGCACAACAACTGGCAATCAGAGCAGGACCAATAGGAGCAGGATAAACAGCTCTTCTGCATGTAGGTACTTGATGTCCTTGTGTGTTAATGAGGCCTGAAAACAGAGTGTGCAGGTCACAGGTCGGTCCCTTGGTATTTTGTTAAACACATTAACAGAGAATCTAC
>JAOUQZ010000017.1:8000716-8016078 GCA_028564935.1 Neosilurus hyrtlii
ATCAAACTGGTAGCCCTTCGTATGACTCAGTACCCATGAAGTAGCTCTCAGTTTCAAAAAGGTTGGTGACCCCTGCAGTAAACTAATGAACAGGTCACATCCTGGCCCGAGAATTTGAAATATACTTCCTGTAGGTGAACTTTATCTCAAAAGACTAAATATGTACAAACTTTAAGTGTATAATATATGAATATCAGCATGGATTATATTATTAGTAATAATAATTATAATAATAATAATGTTGTAATCATATTCTTACTATCATGCTACACAATGTTAGTTTCCATCTATACATACAGTATGTTTAAAGCAAAGTTAACACCTAATGTTGCTTATGATGTTATGATGTTGAAAAAAGTATTGGTTTCCATTAAAAAAAGATAGCTTTTAAGAGAGGTTAAAAAAGGAAGTTGTGGAATTGTTCTGTTAAACAGAATTTAATAAAAATTTTAGATTCAAGGTAGCCACCTTTTGCAGATATTACAGTTGAACACACTCATTGCATTCTTTCGACGATGGAATTAAAATATTGTTCAAGACGTTTTTACCCAACACTGTTGCAGGAGTTTCCACAAATGTGTTGCACTTTCTTGTTGCTTTGTCTTCACCCTTCATTCCACCTCATCACAAACCAGTCTGTAGTTTCGACATGCTCCTTACCTCTGTTCCATTGCAGGTCATTCACTGGACTTGAATTGCTTAGTACTTAATTTAAAAAAAAGTGACAATCTAATGATTTTTCACTGTCAGTGTTTTTTTTTTTTATATCAGTCGATATCATTAATAGTTACCTGATCATTCTTAATGTCACGTTTTTAATGATAGGACAAAAAAGAATTTAATCAGCTTATTTTATGAACGTCTTACTCATTGTCAGTGTTCTCCACACATCGACTTTATTTGTGCTGGTGGAACTTTACAGTGCCTTGCAAAATTATTCACCTCCCCCTTGACTTTTTACCTATTTTGTAACATTTCAAAAAGTGGCCTGAATCCGATTTTTTTTCCAGATCCGATTTTTTTCAAGTGTCTGTTCACATTATTTTAGAAACGTGGCTTATAACAGACGGCAGTGTAAACAGTTTAAGGCCCCAATGTGGGCAACGTGCGCAATAGAAACACAAGTCTGACGTAGCAGTGTTTACGGAAGCAAAAATACACATGGCAAACGTGGAGTTGAGAGATGTGCATGCTGACAGTTTTATTTTAAAGTTATTATGCAGTGGAAGCAGAAAATGCACCAGCAGATAACAAGGAGGAGAAAAATGAAGAGACAAAGAGCCAAAACTGTCTGTGGCTTTTTTTTTTTTTGGAGCAATTGCTGCTACCTCTGTAGAGAAGTCTGTATGTATGTAGACTTTTGTCTTCACGGTCTCCTGCTCACATAATTATGAAGAATGTCGACCAAGATTGACGTCACGGTCGCATTGAATTCCAATACAGGTCCCATTACTGTTCAGACTGAGGTTGCATTTCAAAAAATCTGATCTGTATCCAATTTAGTATCACATATGAAAGTTGCCCAGATCTGATTAAAAAAGATGTGTTTTTTGGTGTTCACAGAGACATGAAAAAAAATTCAGATGTGGGTCAAATAAGGGGGAAAAAAATCTGATTCAGGCCACTTGGGCCTGCAGTGTGAACGTAGCTTTAATTACTTTTTCCTTCCAGTTTGCCTTTAATGAATTTTAGTAAAACTGTTGAAGATCGCCAGCAAACATTTTTTTTTTACTGCCATAAAGTCTACCTGTGGTGAATTTGTATTACTAGCTAAAGAGCTTTCTTTACAATCACGTATGACATCACGGTTCTGACAAGCAACGTCAATCCTTGCTTCTTGTCAACGTTGTAAGTATTGCCACACTACTATTACTACTAGGCATGCGCAGTGAGATGTTACCTTCTACATTGACAGTTCCAGCCCTGGTAGTGAAACAAGTTTGCTGTTTTGTTCTATTGGCTGGGCTGCGTGCAGCAGACACCAGTCCATGATAACACATTATCGGCCAGTGCTTAGCTGTGTCGCCAGGAAAATGGCAGAGTGCAAAGCATACGGCTGCACAAACAATAAGCGCAGAAATCGCGGAAAACAACACAACAGGCCTTACTGTGAAAATGTTTCCTTTTGGACGCAATTCGGTCATCTGGAAATACCACTTCAAGCCGACCCGCTATCGCTGTGACCTCCTGGCAGAACTATTTGTCTCGAAGCCCAAGCTTTTACATGGAAACCCGGATGCTGTTCCTATGGAATTCCTTCATAAAAAGGGCGGGAGCAGATGGTTTACTTGCGCTGGGAAACCCGGCCCAACGAGTTCACGTCACTACCAGAAAAGGAAAGGTTGATATGCGTTGGTTCAACCCGATAATAATCCACAGGATAAAATTGCCCAGTATAGTACTTTTTATGGTCATTTACATTAAAATAAGCTCCCTATCACTTAAACGTATTATACTACTCGCAATTCATGCTGTAAGGATGACCAACACCGATACTCTTTAATGAAGTGTCTCAGTGATAGTTTTATCACCCAGGCTTATTCCTTCACCAGCCTCTCTTTATTAATGGCTTCTCTCTCAAGACTATTAAAAAAGCTCTGACACTCGAGATATATAATATATATTACACATATAATATAATTTTACTTATAGAAATGTTCTTTGTTAAATAACCCGCTTTTGAATCTACTTATTACTACCTTATGCGGAGCATCCCTGTGAATGAGCTCCTAGTAAAACACTAAACAAAAAAACAAGAGTAGTAGTATAATGTAACATAAATGTAAGCAAACAACTCAATTGTTCATTCTCCTGCCTGTAAACTGTATTAGTTTGCATTACTCAGTTTTAGCAATGATTTTCATGGCCATGAGGAGGGGGAAAAAAGTTCACAATTTCCATCATCTCATTGCCATGGCCAATGCACAAACCTGGAGCCAAAATCAAAAATCATTACATGTGAGGCTGAAACAAAACAGCCTGTCAAAGGCAAGCAGGTATCAGGCTGAGAGAGGACTTTCTGAAAACATATTGGAATTGCAAATGAGGGGGGAAAAGGTCAAGAAACAGTGAACCGCAGACAGCATTAATTCTCTGCTCTCCCCTCCTCGGTCAGAATGGAAATGCCATGTTCATTGCATTTTGATTCCATCGGTTTACGCCCTCCTCTATGTTCTGTTGTGTTCGTGAAGAAGCGAGGAAGAGGACTGGCGATCATCATGATTCGTGATGCGTGTGAGGGTAACATTAGCTGCCAGTGTTCAGTGCTATTACAATCCCACTATAGCTGAAGTGTGTGTGTGTGTGTGTGTGTGTGTGTGTGTGTGTTCATCTGACGTTAGGCGAGCCCATTCCACCCTGAGCGAGTGGGTCTTTCCTAAGGTAGAATCGTGCTCCACGTGCTTCTCAGCCTGTGGGCGTTTCTGGAAAAAGCGAGCAAATGTGGTGAACAGCAGAGGGATTTTCTACAATTTGTCTTCATCTGCTATTACACAGAAGGCTGCCAGGGACATCTCATTTCACTGCCTCTGCTAGTGGACACCTAATTGTCCAGGACAAATTGGATCCATCTATTCTCTCCCTTCTCTCTCTCTCTTTTTTTTTAAATTGGCAAAGCCCAGCTGTGGAAAGTTGGGATGGGTGTGGGTGTGTGTGTGTGTGTGTGTGTGTGTGTGTTAGAATTACAAAAGCAAACATTTCTGAAGTGAATACGAACAGCAAAAAGTTCTCAGAGTCAGTGACTGGTTTATTACCAAAAAAAAAAAAAGGCAGACTTTGATTATTCCAGACCACAATGTGTAATTGTACATGAGATGGAATAACGAGCGGTATGTGAGCCATTACCATTAACGATTAGCCTTAGTAAGCAAAATACTCTGCAGTAATTACTCCAGTTTAGACACACAGTCCTGCTAACACCATTTACTTAAACACTTCCCTCTCAAAAGCTTAACGGCAAAGAAAACGACTCTTCTTGACGTCTGTAGTCTTCATCCCTATGACACTCCTCTGACGGATACATTATGGTTTTCCTAACCCGAGCTAATTGGACTAGCCTAAATGATGCCTTTGGGTTTTTCTGGATAATTTCTCCCCTCAGTCAAATTATAAAAAACACTGAAATGGTAATAAAACAATATGTTCGGGCTAATTTACAAGATTAAACTGACGATGAGAAGGAAATTTCAGCCTATAAGTCATTACTGAATCCACTTCCAAAACACAGGTTAAGTTCGTGGGTAGAATTTTTTTTTGTGTATTTACTATATCATATAATGTAGCTTCGTAAGGAAAATAACATTGAATTAAGCTACATAGAGTGGTGAGTCCTTACTTTTATGCCACCGGAATTCCTGTTTGTGGTAACCTCATGGCTTCCTATCATAAACACTGAACTGCGCTTGTTCTCTGGTGAACATTGATTAGACTCTATTTATTGCATATAAAGAGTTATTTTTATATTCAATGATTCAGGCACAGCATTTGTACTAAGTGCAATGTAGAGTTTTTAAATATGAATCTAACAGAAAAACCTACAAACTGCATGTAACACCCACCATTAACTTATTTCAACCCTTCTACGATTGTAATAGTGTTGGTTTTCACCTGCGCTCCCTTGTGGACAAATGTATCAACAGCATGACCCGTACAGAAAGAAAGACCAGAGGAGCACAAGTCCTGCAGGGCTGGCGACCAAACAGCCCAGAAGATTCCACCCGGTCATTTAAATCAACTGGCAACTTAATTACGAGGATTAGTTTGTGTCCGAGTAGAAAACTCAGCACACCATGTAGGACAGTCCTCCAGGAACACAGCTGTGCACCCACTGTGCATTATAACATTTTTAAAACTAAAGAAAACCGAAGATTTAAGATTGGAACAATTCATTTGCTCCATTTTCCAGACATTACCCTACAGTCAAACTGGAGCGTTTGGGTCAGAAGACAAAGCTCGCCTTTGTCCGTGCACGACTAATAGATATTTGTTGAGTAGAGCAAAGCAAAATGCATTCATCGTCCATATAAACCAAAACATACTAAGCTGCAATACCATCCCTGGCCATTTCACTGACAGATTATCAGTTCTGCTTTTTATACCTCATAAATAAAAGAATCTCACTGACAGCAGATTAAATTTATGAGTGAAGCAATTCCAACACTTGGTTATGTTTGGGCTGTTATATTAAGAAAACACACACACACACACACACACACACACACACACACACACACACACACACACACACACACACACACACACACACTATGGTTCATCTTTTTATTGCTTCCAACTAAAAGCAGTTAGCAATAAATCCGTCTGCACTTTGCAGGAGCGTTGCTAATATGCAGCGTTAATCGTGCAGAACACATCTTTCTGATATTTATACGTGTTGCCTTGGTTACTGATGTGTATGTTTTTTTTAAACAGGACCTGAAACATTTTTATAAATTTTTACAAAACATTACACTCTAGCAGCATTTCAACTCGATACACTTACTAACAAACAAACATGTTGGTGCATATGAAACCATCAACTTACAGTGTTTAATGCATTGAGTGTAGTGTCATCGCGTGAGGCGGCCAGGCACCCGTCCTCTGTTGAGCCTCCATCACACATCCCTGCAAATGCTGCCATGCTCCTGCGTACACAGAAATGTATTAACAACTACACACAAGCGGAATAGCTTCAAAAATACATGCACAAACACAAGGCACCGTTTTAGCCTGAAGAGCAGTAGTAACATTGTTGCTGAGTACAACATGGTTGTTTGAACTAACCTGGCTGCCCGCAGGTACATGAGCAGGTCACAGTCGTTGACCCCCGGCATCCAGACCAGCTCCTCATTTTCAGTCACTTGGCCTCCAGGAGTAGGGAAAGGTTGCAGCTCTGGGAGCTTGGCCTATTAAATCATTGAGTCCGCATTATAAACAAACCACAAACAGCGCAAGCAGCTAGTGTTAAAGATCACTTTCCAAGTGAGGGCCTTATGTGGCGAGTGGATATGGGTGAAGCAAACGAGTAGTGCTGAATGATTTTAAAAGCTGCCAGTGAATAATGTGGACCACACATATCAAACGCTATCTGTCGTCACATACAGTACAATGTATTTGATATATTTTTTCAAAAATATTTTAATAAGGTCTTTAGAGCTGCCAGAACTGTTTTAATGCCACGGTGCATAAATTCTAAATGTCTCTGGAACTGTATTGAAGAAATGAACAGCATTATTCCTAAAGAAAGTGGAAAACAGTCACGAAATTCATGATAACGGTAGAGGATGCTACATCGTCACTTATAATCTACTGAAATTCCTCCTTCTTTCAGTGATCTCATTACCGTGAAGGTACGATAATATATTTATACTTATTGAAACATTCAGGGAGGTCTGTTGCCCTGTGCATGGAGGTGGAGTCATCCTGTAAGTGACCACGCCCTCCTGTAAGTGACCACACCCTCCTGTAAGTGACCACACCCTCCATTTAAAAATTATCAAAATAAATAAGTCAAGAGAACTTTGTATGATGCAGGAACCAACAAATGCTAGTTTTATGCAGGATTTTACTTAAATTTCTCTGTGGGTTTTTGAAAGGTGGCCCACATTAGACATCATGACAACCATTTAGCAGAGGGAAAATGGAGTTAATCTTCATCCTACATAAATCAATGGTGTTAGTAAGTTTTATTTTATTTATTTCATTTTCACTGTAAAGTAACAAAAACTATTCATATACCAGCAAGTATACTAATGAATAAACAACATTAACGCAGCAGAAATCTAATAAGGATTTATTAATACATTAGCAAGTAAGCAGGGTTCCTAATGCCCCTCACCTCCCTGAGCAAAGTCACAATTAAGCCCATTTAAAATAGAGAAGTGCAATTTTAATAGAAGAACTTTAACACTTCAATGATTTTTTTCAACATTCCATTTCTTTCCCATTGGCTCAATTACTGTTTGCATGATCTCATTTCCTTTCTGAAGGATATCCTAAATCGCGCCGGTTAAATGGATTGCTCTGAACCCACGCTCCATTGCATTTCTCTCTGCTCCTTTCCTATCATGCAGTCCATTTATAGTCTTTTAAAGAGGGACACACTGCTGTAATCATTCCACACGAATACCCTCTGATGCAGTATGTCAGACAGAATGCTCTATAAAAAGCCATGACAGTAATTACTGGTGATATTCCATATTTTTCTTCATCCGCCATTTTCCCAGGCAACCTCACTTTCTTTCAGCCTTCGAATTTCAGGCCGCTGAAGCCACGTCTGATTAACAACAAACACGGCCAAGTCTGTGCATCCGTCAAGCCAAACCGTAAGCCAGGCAGAAAGTGTGTGAAATTCATTTCAGTGCACATGAACCCACATTAACCCTTAACGGCCAGTCGTGCTTCTCGAGCAAGTTACTATACCCTACCCTTGAAACATACACAAGTCCGTGCAGGTCTGTAGGGATGTGTATGACTGAGCTAACAGTTGGTTAGAATGGGTTAAAGAGGACATGATTAATATTGTTTGAGTACAGGAATTAAACAAACCTGGTGACTGGGACCTACTCGGATCTCCCCTTGGGTGCTGTTTAATCGCCTGCAAAACAAAAAACCAAAAAGCATTCAGGCAACAAAATAATAATAATTTAAAAAATAATAATAATAATTGAATAAAGATCAACCATATAAAAATCTTAAGTCATCACACATGCATACAGTATGCATCCCAAATGCATGCATCTGATATCTTAACCATATCAATGGTACATAGTTTAAAAACTCAGTCCGGTGTCTCATGTCTCTCTCACTATCTAGTGTCTACATTTAGAGCAAACTTGTCATAAAAAACTAACATAAACATGATGTATGAATAAAGTCCCCAATAAAAGCAACTTAAAACTCCTCAGCAGCAGGAGACTTTTTTTTTCCCCACACAGCCCAGTTCACACCTTTTCCTGAACAAATCTAAATTATATTCTTTCCCTAGTAGTTACACTGTATGCATAATATACCAGGAATAATAAGGGCTGTATAATAATATTATAGTGTTTCCCAAAATTACAGGAGCTCATCTCAGCAACACTGTATCTGTGTATTTACCTGAAAATGCCTGAAATATCAATAACTTCATTGCATCGAATGAGCTACAGCTATTTAAACTGATTTTCTACTTTCGTGTCATCCATAACATGATGCAAGCAATACAAGTGATAACAGCAAACAGCACAATGGGGAACAACTTGTGAAAAGAAAAAAGAAAAAAAAGCACTGAAAATCAGCATCGGATGATGACTGAATTGATATATACAGCTGTTCCAGATTAATGTAATATTGTACGACAGGCACCATGAGGGGACGATATGGACAGGAAGCCATGACGCTAAACAAAAGGACAAAGGCAGTGAGAGAGGCAGGGGATGATGGGCTTCATTGTTCATGCAGAGGTACAGTACAAACAGCCCCCGAAAGGCCAGACCATACGATGGGAGAGGGACCCTGAAATGACTGCTGTTACAAAGCCCCCCTCCGGTAACTATGGCAACCACAATTTAATAATAGTGTTCCGATCTCCAGCTGCAGTGGATTAAAGAAAATGACAAGATGTTCCTCTCAAAAAGCATTCCCCCCTTCCGTTGCCAGGGCAACGGCGCCGATTTTCATATCGCCGTCCGCAGTGCGCGCCCAGAAACTGTCAGTGTGATTTGCGTCCAGAGTGAAGCGCCCTCCATCATCACTGCAAAACTGGTTGGAGCGCCAAGATGTAGTGTGTGTGTGTGTGCGTGTGTGTGTGTGTGTGTGTGTGTTAGGGCCCCTGGTAGCGGCTCAAGGCCTCAAATCACAGCCTTCCTTTCGCGCCTGTTTTATAAACACTCTCTGCAGCACTCGTTCCTCCTCCAGTCCCAGCCACTAAATTCTGACAAAAAACATAAGCACTGTCAACTAAAGGAACGTTATACAAAAGCATATTTTGCGGCAAAAGAATCTACATCCTTACAAACACTCCACTGAGGGATCAGTTCGAGGATTAAATGTCCCTCGCCTTAAGACGCATTAAAATTAGAACTGAGACATGAGAACATGAACTGCGAGACGGGTACAGAAAGCAGGTCATTTTGTAAATTTAGATTGAAAGTATTTAAGCCATGCAGCTCACTTGGAGAACTCTCCAGAACATTGTGCTACACCATTTGAACTGTTGGCAGGCCTGAGCATTGCCGCGCTGATCACTCACGCAGGGGAAACTGACCCACAGGCGGCCATGTGCCGCCGGATGAGACATGCTTGCGCCATGCAGTTCCAGTAATGAGCTACAGTTCGAGTTTAAACTCAAGCTGAAGCAAATAAGCTGTAGGAGCTTGTTTAATAGAGAAGACTGCACAAAAATAATCATGGCAGTAAATCACTCCACTCCTGTGAGCAGCTGCTTGTTGCTGTGCTAACACACAACTATTAACTCAACAGAGAATTATTAAACTCTTTCTACTGTAGATAATAATCAAAGCAGCACACTGAAAACAAATACACATAGTTACTTTACAAATGATTGTAAAAATGTTGTCTTTTTTTAAACACATTCCAAAAATGTGAACACAATTTTTTTCCATGTTTGCATTTTCAGCAATATAATAATTTATTTTAGTGCACTGCAATTACCCATTTATAGAATGTACTAACTACAGATATTAATAATAATAATAAATAAATCATTATTATTAATTTTATTTTTAGACTACAAATAGCACACTGCCAGAGTGCCAGACATCTGGACCAGTACATGAATAAACCCGCTGCATTATTTACTTCCTTTTTCCGTGTCCTCAAATGACAAGACATTTATTTATACAGCCGCAGGTCAGATCTCTCTCTCTCTCTCTCTCTCTCTCGCTGTGTCAGAAAGCTGGCTATTATTAATCATCAGAACCATGCGTGCCATTCGCTTGTAAATCTTGATACACACAGTGTTGGTCTGGTATCAGCCGACATGTGTTAACTTTGACATTTGACACGAATCACACAGAGGATAATCGCTGCTCTCTCACACTGGTGGATGACTGTAATTACTAAGTCATTAATTATCACTTGTTCCGTATTTGAGCCGTCTAGACGCAAACATATCCAAGAAGATATCCCTCAGAAAAGCTGCAACAAGTGAATAAAAGTGTAAAGCACAATGCTACACTTAATCTACTTGATAGTACAAGGACGCAGCAGGCTAAAACGTTATCAGAATTATAATACAGATGATACACACATTTGAGTATCAACTTACACGGTCCAATCTAACGCAGAGAAAGTGCAGGACTGCTATGAGTTTGAATTTGATATTTTATGATTCTTTGCAACGGTGTACTTTTTACTGTAATTCCCAGAGATGACTCATATCAGCGATGATGCACATTAAGCCAGAACACAAAGATGGTCTTTAAATACGGCATCATCTCGACTATGATATTTTGCTAAACTAGGCAACAGAGGCTTGCAGAGGATGTCAATATTGGCCCATATCTAGAGCACTGATATAAGACTTGTAGCATTTGTTAAAGTGGAAAAGGTTTAAATATTAATATTAATTTAATATATCATAATGTCTTTGTAATAAAGGAAACTCAATCAACCAATGTTAGAATAATTAAATAAGATATAGCACACAAAGAAAATTTATATATATCATAACCAATTTGTATAACAGACCGAGCAGCACTGTCACGGCCGGGTAAGTGCTGTGAGGCTGTTTAGGGTTAAATAGGGTTCATTTTAAATGTTATAGCATATTTCAGAAATATGCCCTTTAAAAAAAACCCACAGATAACATGCTAGGCATAAACTAGACGCAATAAGAACACCTATGGCACACGAAGAGCCACAACACGCATCCTGCATAATTTACCTCGAGCACGAGGACAGCCATCAAGCCTGGTCCCGCCCCTTCTATCAAGCTCATCCAATCCCTGCACACCTTCACCACGGCCATAACATAACATAACATAGCGCGAGCCCCTCAACTTTATTTACTTCGGCCCTGAGACCCTGGGAGCGTTCGTTATTGCTGTGAAAGAGTACACCTTGTTCCCGAAATGTTGCTGCGCCATGTCACTCTGTCTCTGTCCGTAAACACACACAGGACCCTGCAAAATGGTCTCCAGCTCTGGGGCTGACCTTCTTCAACTGAACGACATGTTAACTTACAATACTACCAACATGTGCAGCAGGAGAGGCGTCGACAGAAAGTCAGCAGCTGTCGGGTTACACCTAATAATGAACAAATAAATAAATAAATACATAAAAGAGCCGTTTGTATTTCCTCTCGTAAACAGGAGACTCGGATGGAGCTTGGATGTGAAGGGGGGTATTAGCCTGGTGCTACATGGCAGACAGCGGGTTTGACAGCAAACCGCACAGAAACAGCGACAGACACAAAGCTTGGCGTTATTAAAGCACACCGCGGTACACAAACCCAAAGCTAATAATAATAATAATAAATAAAACCCTTAACAGTTCTGGACTAACAAAGATTTACACCTTAACAGGTGAGGTCCGACGTGCACACCTACCTCCGGGGGCTAAACAAGTCATCCATGTCGGACATGACACGCTGTCCGCGTCGGACGCCGTGAGACACGACTCTCCTTCTCCGCCTGTGCGCTTTTAGATGCGCTCAAAATGGAGGCTCATGCGCTCGCGCTTCCACCGAGCCCGTGTCTTGTGTGTGCGCGCGTGTGTATGAATGACCTCAGCTTCACACACGGCGCGCGCAGTTCCCGTTCCGACAGACGCCACTGAGCATGTGCCGCGACCTTCCACACCGACACGCGCTCAGAGAGAACTCCATCCCCGCCGCCGCCGTTGCATGAGCGCGAGCGGGGAGCGCCGCATACCAAAAAGCAGCGCATGAGCGAGAGAGGGAGGGAGGGAGCGAGCGGAGGGAGCGAGCGGAGGGAGCCACGACCTTGGATTGGCTGTGTCCGAAACGGCACGCTGCCATCTCCGGTAACCATGGCAACCTACAGCGGCGTACTCTTGTTGTCGGCGCTTATATACGTACTATGCGGTTTTACAAGCCGAGCCGCGGAGACGGAGGGTTCAGATGCGCGGTGGAGGGCATTTTTTATAGCCGTGAAGTAAGATTCGCCTTTCTCCTCTTTAAGGGTGCGTTAATTCTTCGAGTAACCCGTTATTACATTGTAATTTGATATTCTATTATAATGCTATGTATTTAAACAGGCTTCCCGGCCAGTCAGACCACATTTCTCCTATACAAGAAACACAGTATCAGGTGTCTGCTGTTTAGTAAACACCGACCCAATCACATACCAAGCCCTCAATTTATTTACTGAAATACTAAGTACTAAATGTTCAGGACTCCCCATCCCCGAAGTCTTTAAATTCGTTTATTCTCTTGTAAAAGACTGTGGCTGGCCTCAGTCTATCAGCTGTTTTGTTTGCGAAACCTCAATGTATGATACATAGTTTCAAAAGAGCTCGGAGGCTGAATTTTTGCCGCAGCCCATGCACAAAGAGAGCTGGCATTGCAGTGGTCAAATGCAGTGGTCCAGATGTAAATAAAAACAAGGTGTTGCATTCTGCTCCTTTTAACACGTCATCGGAATATCACGACCTCGGATTTTGGGGTAAAGAGCTGCGTGAACAGAAATCTAATCTTCACCCTGTCACTTTCATGTGATACATGGCTATGAGGCATTAATAAACCAGACAGACTTGAATTCATGTGTTTTTCACACTTCCATAATTCACGGCACATGTGCATATCACTGCTGGATGCTCGCCCGGACTCTCACGTCTCTCGGCTCAGAAGAGTCAGTAATAGCTGCAAAAATGTATCAATCTGTGCGTCTGGTCTTCTTTTTGTTATCTCTCGACCCTCAAGAGTGAACACAATAAAGGCTCTTTGTTTAATACATCGCTGTAATATACACTCAGAGCATTTTGGTACAAACACCTATACACCTCCATGTGCATGCGATCATATAATCATCCAATCATGTGGCAGCGTAAAATCATGCAGATAAGAGCCAACAGCTTCGACTCATGTTGATATCAACCAATAGAACAGGTACAGGTGGTCTCTGTGATTTTGGCTGTGGCATGGTTGTTGGAGTCAGGCAGGCTGGTTTGAGTATATCTTTAATCAGTCATCTCCTGGGAATTTCACGCACAACAGTTCCTCAAGTTTACTCAGAACGGTGCACTCACAGAGAACAGACCTCCTGCAAACAAAAATGTAACTCTTCTATGAAATAAAAATCGAAAAAAATCTTGTTTTTTCTTTCTTTTTTTGGCTTATGTTCCCATGTAGTATATACTAATACAATTAATCACCTTAGACTTGGTGGATGTCGCAAAATTGAATAGGATTCGTACAGTGCAGTATTATAGTAACTATTCAGTGACATTCATCTTGCTTTTGGCAAAAATACTGTTAATTCTCATCTACCTTCCTGCTTGCACATGCTGGGAAAGATCAGTTTAACAAATGTGTTATGCCTGAAGAAGCCTAAAAAACCTTGCTAGCTTTGTCAGGCTTTCATCATGTTGTTAGAGAAGTGTGTCTCATAGTAAAAGAGATACAAGTCTAATCTTTGTAATCACTTGACATTAAAATGTCCACAAGGCTTGTGTCATATTAGGACAGACAAGAGTGATTACACACTCTGCACAGACTTAACAGCTCTGAAATATTTTCAATGCCTCATGAAACACAGTCAGATGGGAAATTTTGTTGACAGAAGAGAAGTCACAAATAAAGAGCAATTATTTCCTCAATGAAATAAGAGCAAACAGAGGACAGACAAGTGAAGAGGAGGTGATGAGACTCGTGTTTAGATTCAGTCTCAGGTTAAAACAAAGACTGATACACATGTTGATATAGAAGGATCCTTATTTGCTGAATGGCTGCAGGACAGGTGAGCCGTCAGACAGACAGAAAGACCAATACGCCAGGTATACGAATTTTCTCAAAAAGTTACAAACAATGCTGTGGACCTCAGGTTCTATAAGTTGTTATTCAAATACCAGCCCATGCAGACTGACCGACGTCACCTTCTGTATAACAGACACTGCTAACGTTTTGAATAAGTGAGTGTCCCTTAATCAGGGACGTGAATTACTATTCAAATTGTAATGAAGAGCGCGTTCTCGAATTCCTCCCAAAGTTCAAAATGTCTCCAAGCTTAATGTTCTAAAGCTGAACACCGCAAGTCAAAGCTATGAGAGGTTAATGTTAATAAATCATGTAAAACATTCAGGTCGATATTTAGATGAACGAACACTTGTACACTGAGTAAAAGGAAGACACTGAGTGGTGGTTGATAAAATCCAGAGCACAGAAAGGGCTAACTAATGAAGTGCATGTAAGGAGAGACGTTAACACATCCTCACTTTTACGTCAGTAGGTTCCATCAGCAAATAACAGAACCAATATCAAAAGCAACACAGTAAAGAGCCCTGGACCTACAGAGACACTGACAACATGTGAGACCACTATGTTCTGTCCCTCCTGCAAGAACAGATAGACACAGAAACAACGAAGTTACTTCACAAGTTTGGAACAGAGCCTGCAATGAGCCCAAGTTGCCAGCAGATGCACAACACAACATGGATACTGATGTTTAATTTAGCCAAAAATTTCCCCTGAAACAGACCACTGTGCTGCAGTGATATCCTCGAGCTTTAATGTGTAATATGGGAAAAGGCTTTATGTTCTTTCTTGATAACCACCTCTTCCATTGACCGGTTTTTAATTATTCACCCTTCTAATTTAACACCTGATTCAGTTAATTACGTTTTTATTAGCACTGGGTGTATATGGCCAAGTTTCCCATATTATGTGCAAAAAAAAAAAAAAAAAGTAATTAAAAGTCAATCAATTGTTCAGCCAGCATTTAGTTAAACCTGACTATTCTACGTCACTCGAAATATTACTTTCCTTTACCTCCATCGCCTTTCGTTAATTTCGACTCAATTTGTCGCTTTTAAACTTTAACCATGCCGGATAAATGAAGGCTTTCATCTTGTAAACTCGATGTATGATTTTATATACATCATATAATTAACACTTTTGCGGTGGATGTCGATTAATAGTCGACTAGATGAAATGTTACACAGTGCCTGAGGTGAATAATTGACTTAATATGCACTATTCATTCATTTATTCATTTTCTGCAACCGCTTAACCTAATTAGGGTTGCGGGGAGGCTGGCGCCCATCTCAGCCAACTCTGGGCTAGTGCAGAGTACACCCTGGATAGCTCACCAGGCCATCGCAGGGCAGAAAAACGCTGATGGCTACACAGCCTACTCTTGAGAGAATATATTAGAAAAAGATTTTTATAGTTGATGTTAGCAGATTTT